>PNEQ01082803.1:0-94288 GCA_003012365.1 Medauroidea extradentata | reverse complement strand
GTTAGGCTCCTTGGCGAGGTCGCAACATCGCCAACGAGCCAAACATCCCCCATTTACAGCTTAAGTATTTGACAATTCCCCAGTTGCGACAGTTGTTGGTGACTCTAACAAGTGCAATGACTCTAACGGACAAACACAAATTTTACACCCAGCCAGACCTGGGAATCGAACCCAGAACCCCTCGTATCCAAGTCGGTCACTCAAACCAACTGAGCTACGGGGGGTCGGCATAACGTTACCGTACCTCTCGGCCACCGCGGTCCGCCAGAATATTTAGAATAACAGATGTGAAACTGCCGAAAGAACGACAAACTCAATCACACACGCCAGCAAAATTACTTCTCTGGCCAGCAATAGAACTTGCACACAACTTCTGCAGCGTCAGGAACTTCGAAAATTTTATTAAGTGTTACTGAGCTTTGTGACTTATACAACAAAACCGATCATCCAGATGTAACTTTCTAGGACCTGCCATTTTCGTTCCAAACGCACTTAAGAGGCTGTGTCATTGTTTTAAGCGCATGTATGCAACCAGCATTAGACCCATATAAATCAAGGCTAATTTTACGTTCGCTATAGTAATAAGAGTATTACACATACGAACATTACCTTTGCGCTTTATCAAAGACACGGTCGTTCTTATTTTCTCTGCGTTCTGCAAAATAAAGTATAGCAAACGGTTACGTTATCAACGTGATACGAAAAAAAAAAAGTTTTGTAGAATTTGTAGCCACCGTTCTTTATACTTGACTTCAGCAACCGTAGCGAAAATAAGAACGACTCTGTCTCTTACAAAACGCGAAGATTATGTTTATATATCTAATACTCTTATTGCTATAGTGAACGTAAAATTAGCCTTCATTTACATGGGGTTAATGCGGGTTGCATACATGCGCCTCAAACACTGACACGGCCTCTTAATAATTCGGTGCGTAGTTACAGAGCCTAGAGCATAGGCAATACTGCGTACGTGTGTGTTAGTGGTTCTAAGCGCACAGGCGAAATGAAGACATTTTGGTCAGCAGTTAACATTTACGTCTTTAGCACTGGTAAGGGGGAGATGACGTCGAGTATGGAGCAGCGCCGAAATGAAGGGGCGGGGGAAACGGGATATCACCGAGAAAACCCACGGACCAACGGCATCGCCCGGCTCGATTCCCACATGCAAAAATCCGGGGACCGACCCCGCGGGAATCGAACCCTTGGTGAGAGGTGAATGCTTTACCCACCCCGCCAACCGCGGCCCCTCAGCGTACAGGTGATGGAGGGAATTCACTGTAAATAACAGTACTATACGATAATCAGCACACCACGCAAAATCCTTAGTGCGTTTTAAATGAAGACAATAGTTCATATACATCTGGCATTAGAGGATCACTTTTGTTGCGTAGCTCACATAACCCAATCAACCTTAATAAAATGTTCGAATTTCCTGATGCTACAAAAGTTATATAAACGTAAAGGGTGGCCACCGCTATTATTTTCAGAATTGTGAAAGGTCTTTGCCAGAATTCGCTACGGATTTGAATAGTCTAACATAATGCTTAGAGTATTGCCTTTCCAAGTTACTTATTTTCCCATATTTTGGGAAAATACCGTATCAAAATTCGAACTACAAAAAGTTTATTCGCTAAAATTATGTTTAGACATAGAAGGTATTCCCAATAATGCGTGCTTATTATTTACTCAGGAATCACCTCTCGTGCTTTGTCAGTCGAGTTCAGCTTTATAAGCCCACCACGCGAATCCTGTGCTAATTTGGAGGCGAAAAATGTTAGTAACAAAATGTTGTAGGGTGACATTTTATATGCACAATGTGGCAACATAGCACTACTGTTAATCCTCTCTTGCACTCTACATATCTTACACACTCATGATCTGATATGCATATTACTGGCGCAGATTAAAATCCCAAACAGTCCAAACGTAATTCTATGTTTACTTGACGTTATATACATATAATAATACCTGGACATGGAGTAAGAGAGGGAACTTTCTTCGCGAAGTGTTGCCTCATAGCGCACTTAAAATGTCGTCGTACAACACTTTGCCACTAACATTTTCGTCTCTAATTTATCCCAGGATTCGCGTGGTGTAGAGTTAATCACAGGACATCCTATATATATATATATATATATATATATATATATATATATATAGACATCCTGTGTATATATATATATATATATATATATATATATATATATATATATATATATATATATATATATATATATATATTGTGTATATATATATATATATATATATATATATATATATATATATATATATATATATATATATATGGACATCCTGTATGTATATATATATGGACATCATGTATATATATGTATATATATATATATATATATATATATTGACATCCTATATATATATACATATATATACACAGCAGGGTAGCTAAATATACATTAAATTAATAAATCAGCCCTTGTTGGTTGACAGTACGAAGGGACCCAGTAGATGTCGCCCTTAGGAGTGTTGCATTAGTACGCAGAGCCTTCCAGGCAAAGCCAAGTCATGATTCACAGCAGAGCACAGAAAACATTGCCAACATAAATGTCAGAGAAACTGCACTGGTTCGTGGGCTAAGTGTACGGCCTGCCTGCGCGTTAGATGCTCACAAGATACGGAGTCATAACGACGACCTTGAAGTGCGAATAAAATGCCGCATTGTCTCAGCGAGCGGTGTGCTGTATACGCGTACAAGATTCCTGCCGAGACATTTTTACTATGAGACTTCAAGCGGTGAACATGTAGCCTAATTTTGCTGGCGGAAAGTTTGTAGCAAAGTTCAGTGAACGTTTCTGTACTCTGTTTAATATAAGTTTGGTAAAATTTTACCACACCTTATGGGTAATAATTTTTAATATTTTGTGATTTGTGGCACGATGCAAGAACTAAAATGAAGCTGGGATGTGCATTTCACAATTTGTACTGTAAAGTTTGTCTTGCATTGTGTCACAAATAAAAAACATATTAAAAATTACTGTCCATCAGTGGCGTATGGTGGTCGTGTTCCAAGGCATGCAGTGGCAAGCAGTGACTATACACAACACAGAGTTGTCTGTGGGACTATTTAGACTTGTAGGAGCAGGAACGCTGTTCCTATCATATAAGAGGCAAGGAGCGTATTGTCCATTAATACACCTCAGTCTACACAACACATGTTTATTGTCACATGACTGGTAGGCACATTGAATCCATGTGTATAGTCGGAGCTTATATTGCATGTCTTGGAACACGACCACGATACGCCACTGCCGTCCATAAGTAGCTGTCAAATGTTACCAAACTTATATGAAAATCTAAGTTTCACATACATCCAGTTATATTTTGAAGTGCTGTAGTTTGGAAAGGCCGTTTTTGGCTGTGCTGGAAGCCTTCGAAACCGTGTTTTTAATGAGCATTGTGTTATACGAATGATTTTCCGTCCTTGTCCGATGTGTTTTCTTTTCGTACGTTGGCACGATGGGCACATGTAGAATAATTTACTTACAAAAAGATTTTCCCTGTGCGTGTCGTAAATCTATTGATATTTTTTCGTCACTTTTTCATATGAACATCGCTGTGGAAATAATCCAGGACAGTGTACAGATTTAACTGTACTGGAACAGTCTGATGGTGAACAGCCCGTAGCCTTGTGAAGAGCGCAAGCTTGCAGGGTGGCGAAGATGAGGACTTGTACCCCGTTTACCCCACCCTCTCCTCTATAAACTCTTGGTGGCGTTCCCGTCTGGTTGCCGGGGACAAGTTGAAAAGTTGCCCAACATACCGTGGAGAAGTTGGCCGAGTCCCTTCCAAAGTCCACTCCGTCCCCCAAGGCGCCCTCGCTGTCGCCAAACTTTCTAAGCTTCTGCTGGTTACACCAAACGTTCCCTCGTACCCACGTTAAGGTCATGATACCCTGTTTCTACGGCGTTTGCAAGTATTATTTGCTTAAGAGCCCTTGTCACTTATTATGACGAATTTTTCTTGTTGCCTTTACTGATTAAAAATTTGGCAAGGTTTAATTGAAAATATTTCAATAGGTACATAGCATATTAGCCTACTTTACCTTTCATTACATGAATTGTATCAGAAAAATTATAGCGTATCAATGCAATAATTAAGCTAATTTAAATTTTAAGACAAAAATTCTCTCGCCAAATAATAAACACTGAATAACTCCCAGTGCCGATTTCGTCCAATAATACGCAGCTAATAGTAAAATGTAATGCTTCTGTTAAGAATAATTTCCGGTTATTCGTCACACCCTTAATTTATTAAACGAAAATGAATATTATTAACAAAAATAGGTGACGCAGCCTCTTAAACCTTAAAGGGAACAGATATAATGAAATCGTCTCTACGTTTTTACACAAAATAATTCGTACATCTCTTACAATTTTTTAAAATAAAATTTATATGACTTTATCTAATTAGTTAACAAACGAACTTTTATAACTTACCAATTAGCTGAGACCAAATACTGCTATTTTAATAGTCCACGTAGTAAAATAAGTTTTAACAAAACTATGAGACAGTTTCGTGAAACCTGTTTCTTTTAGGCTTAAAAAACTGCACTCGCTAAAGAAATTAAAATAGGGGACACTTTCATTTAAGGGTTTTCAAGGGTCAACAATTTCTTCGACATTTTCAGTATATGGAATTTTTTTTACATATAAAATACACGTAAACACAAGTACAACATTTTTTGAAAGTCGCCGTTATAATTCCGCCGCTTCTACCCACTAACGCGTATGTAACGGCGCCCTTAAGGGTGAATTAGAAAGTGTTACTTTACCGATAATTAGAGATGATGGTTTATCGCGGAAAAACTTGACTATTTGCTAGGCTTCAACATATGTTCAACTTATCAAAAGATTACTGGCTTTTCCGTGTACGTGGAGCTACTGCCCTATTTGATTGAGCCAATAAGAATGCCGCTATTTTAATATTTAATGCATGTTATTGGTCTACAGACAGCTACGTTGTGTCAGTGTTTTCAAGGCTATGTTGACACAAAACATTTTCGCAATATACCATCATCTCTACCGATAATATCTATAGCAACGTTTTACACTCATTTAATGAAACTAACTGACGCTCAATGTAAACACTAGGGAATTGAAATTCTGTAGAAAACTAGTTCAACAGGTAATTCTAATTTTGTAGCTTTGTAAAAAAAAAATTAAAATTAATAGGTTTTCATGGAATGTGTAAAGCTAATTTTGTATTCGGATATATGCGTCAAGTAGAGTTTGGGTATGTCATAAACACAATTGTATAAATAAAAGTTAAAATAAAATGTATTCAAATAAACAGTATTTAACCTTTATGGTGCGACAAAAAATAATACCACAGCTTTTTTCCTAGGATTTTCTTAAAAATCATGCAAAAAATGTTTTACTCACTGACGTTAATTGGCATTAAATTACTAATTAGTAAAGGCAGTAGTATTTCGCATATTCATCTGGCAACCGCCTAGACTTCTCAGTTCTATACGTGTACCGGCTGAAGCCGAATATCTAGGGCCCGGTAGTTTTCGCGAAAAGATTTTTGCATCACTTTATTTCAGTGCCTTACGTGCGCACCTGCATCTCTGCTTTGTGGTCAGTGATTGGATGCCTTAACACACAACGTCTGGAGGTTAAACCCGCAAATTACAGACGTGTTGTGTCACAGTTAACCATGTACTGATTGGCACAGTCAAATGAATAACGACTCTGCACAAAAACACTCTGCCAATAATCATGAAGTTGAACTGCAGCTGTGCACGTAAGACACTGAAACAAAGTGGGGCAAAAATCTTTTCGCGAAAACTACCGGGCCCTACGAATATCCATTGCCTTCTATCAGTACAAACGTGTAGCACGTGATATCCCCACAACTTATTTCCTTTTTTATAAACTGCTTGCATTCGTCAAATGTGTGTTAAAATCACTCTTGTCTAATCACAGAAGGAGGAGAGAAGTATAGATACGATACTGACGTTAAACCTGACTTAGAATCAATACACGAAATACTCGTGCCTCTACTAATTAGGCTATCTTTTATGTGTATTTCACTTTTTCTTTTTTTAGCTGTATAGACTTTACGTGTGTTTATTTGCCAATCCTCAAAGCACGCTTGCATACAAGTAGTGTATGAACTACGTTGTGTAGCTTACATAACATGAAGACTTATGTTAACATCACAAAATTTAGAAATTTGTTGATAATAAAATTTGAATTTTATATTTATTCCAATACGCTAAATTCGAATGGGTACGTTTACATTTGTGTGTGAGTATAACTGTGGATTACAGCATCGTATTACACTTTGAAAATAATTATAATTTCCTCGGTACTTAAAGCCCGCAAATGCGTAACTTATTGTGAATGTGAAACTAAAATTTACTATTTCTATACATTTGCATAATCGTTTTCACTAAATAGCATTTTATAAAACTGGTTACAAACAAGTCGATGCGAAGTAATTGATTCATAACATGGACAAAGTACATAATTTTTTTTAAATGATGAATTTATTGAAATAACTCATAGCCTTACAACAAAAAATTGTATTAAGTAAACATAGGTATCGTGATTTAACTTCTTCCGTCAGATATCGATGCTTCTGGCGATATTACACAGTAGGCCTACTATGTTTCCCACTAGCTTGTGCAAGGAGCTATGCCAGCAGATACGCCAGCTATCACAGCATTTGTTGCCTGGCATAGCAGACATCATCTTAGGAGTCACCATAGGAACTGTACTATTTTCTGTTTCAGGTTGTATTCCAGCTCCCGCAACTGACCAATAATATTGCAGCGTCACAGCGTGGAGCACTCCACGTGAGAAGTGTTACAAAAACTAATGATACACGAACAAAGTGCTGTCGTGTTAATCTAACAACATATTAAAGTTTGTACATCATATGAACGACTAGAAATTATGACAGATTCAAGTTCTACTGACGACTGCGGATTTCAAGTCTAAAATCTAAAAACGACACCAACCTGACAAAAATAATTAATGCAAAGAAATCGTCACACATAAAATTATATCTAAAAATTACTCACTTGCTCGGCAGTGTTTTGTTGGTGCAGTGTCTACATCGTCTAACTCGAAATCTATATTTTGGATAGTGTGGGTTTGATACTTTACAATGTAATTTATTTTATGTTTTTTTTATCAAAACGTTTTACTGGAGTAGTATTTAATTCATAAAGAATTAAATGAACATTATGAAAACTTTTAAATCACAAACACATTCAAAATAATTCTCTCTCAAGATCTTTATTTTTTATTCAAATTTTCGGAGGTTGGAAACACTAATATACATTATGAAGTAAATATTTCCTGTCAAGAAATTATTGTAACAATGTTAAAATGTGCGTAGTAGCCTATCTCTAAAAGTAATTACACACCTAGTACGTACTTCAACACCTAATGTCAACAATTAAGTCTACTATAGGTACCGCAAGGCACGCTCAGCATTTAATAAATGAATATTTTGAGAAACAGCACAGAAAATTGTACACTTAGAACACTACAATTATTAAAAACACATACGTCATTGTTATATTTTAAATAACTGTATAGTAAAAAATTTAGCTAATATTTTCAGTGCCATTTTTTAAACAGATGCATTTCTAAAAGGTTGATCTTATCGTGCAGCATATATACTATATTATATATTATGTGCGCCTGCTATGTGTCGTAATCTAGCACGCCAGTTTCTATTGTATAATAATGCTATAGTATATCGGCTTGTATGGCGACCTGTTTGTCGGGGCATAAAGTTAGCCTCACAAGACCTTGTATAAGGAGATATTCGGTAATTTCGGCTTAGTACTGATATTGTACGATAGTATATTATTTAAAATAAAGTATATCAACCAAGCTAACAAAAATTACAATACATATTATTACAATACACATAAGTTATTACAGTACAGCATCTGAATTCCAAAACACGTTAATTCCCAAATCTCTGTTTCTCTTGACACAAAAAAATTGTCTATCGAGTGTGCCATTTGATGCATATATTTACATCAAACAATTCAAACACATAAATAAATATTTTCAAGAGAAAAACCATACTTTATATCAAATAATCAGAACATGGTACTGAAATACGAACAGTGTAAAGAATGTGATAACACCTTATAACAGAACAGTAATTAACAGCAAATACAGATTTCTGTACGTTTAAGCTTGATTCAGAACAAAAAGTATACAAACTCCAAGGATACAGTATGGGTTGTGAATTGAAATTATTTTTTTTTCAATTGGCTGTTTGACAGATTTTTGAATGACTAAAACGTAGGCACCAGTATTTCAATTGCTGTGTCTAGTGAGTTAAATTACTTTAGAAGTAAGAACATCAATTATAATAAGCAAATATATAGATATGCGATATTACTAGCCTATGCTATTACAGAAACCCTCCTGGCATATGTCACCTGAGACGGCAGACTTCTTGGCTTGCTTATAAGACCTGTCCTAATTTCCGCCACACGTTTCATACCAAGCTTCGTAATCAACCAATCACGTAGCAGCGATTTCACACCGCAAAGCGCAGCACGTGACACCTACCTGAAACAGAATAATGAAGCCAAAATTAATGTCACTATCTTGAGTAAGTCCATAAGGATTAAAATATGAAAGTATAATGAAAATACATAACTTAAGCCGGCTTTACAATGTTGCAACATAGCATTAGATAGCTTACATCGGTGTCTGAATGACGTTCATAATCCCTGCAATAAATTCTGGTCAAGCTACCCAAAAAAGTAACGATAGGGCGACTCCGAGACTGTATGTACGCATATCTGAGAAAACAACTAATTGTTCGAATACGCTGCAATCCAATATGCGTGATTCTCAACAATCAATCAATATATATATATATATATATATATATATATATATATATATATATATATATATATATGAACTTTACTAGAGACGGGAAAAATTCGCGGGTTCTCTGACCTATAGGCTAGCATGAAAGAAGAACATATGTATATTCAGGCAGACATTATCTGCTCACTGGCTGCTCGATGACGCAGTAAAATGGGCCTGCATTTAGTTGCTTCTGTACTATCGATAGTGATAGAGGTACGTCAATTTCGCGGATTCATCTGGCAGTAGCCTAGATTGCTCAGACCTGTACATGCTCTGGATACAGTCGATTATTCATTGGCTTACAACATTACAGACGATAGCTCTATGAATCATTTCCTTATTTACTACTGGCTTGCAGTAGTCAAATTCGTTCCGTGACAGCCGCCAGCTAATCACACACGTGATTATGAAGTATACATTTCTGGCGTTCAACCTGGCCTGGAATGTATTTGCGAAACTAACGTACCTCTAATTATTGACTAAGCGACTTCCAGGAAGTATCAAATAAGTCATGGACCAATTGTGAAAGTGGCACGAAATTACAGTTGCTAGAATTCTAGCTTGGAGCCAAAAGAAAACGCGAATTTTACAGCTGTCTAAACATTACACATGTTTATATTTCTAAACCTTATGTTGTTACAGCAAAACAGATTTGTTGGTTTTAGCACGTTGATTACATTACGTGCAGGTACCATCCCGTAACGAAACATAAACCAGAGCTAAGGTTAACTCTACTACAGGCTAAAAAGATCAATGTTAAAAGTTTGTCACAGGGAACATTTCTGCCGCTTGAGTGCTGGTATCTGTAAGGAGTGTAAACTGACCAATCACAGAGATTTCCAGAATTTTAAATTACATAAAGTTGATCATTTAAAACGCGAAATTGGTTTATTTTCACTTTAAAATTTAGTTACATAACTTCTTTCATTTCCAATCCTGTTTTAATTAAATTTTACAACGGTTCCGTATTTCTCTGGTCCCTTAGCGATAGCAGCGAAACTAGCGGCAGAAATTTTCCCTGTGCCAAACTCTCCCATAAGAAAACACATTTCCTTTCTAACCTGCAGTAGAATTAAACTTAGTCAGAGCACACTGTTTCCTCTAAAGGCAAAAAAATGGAGTGGTAGACCTGGATGTTTCACAGTGTCATTGCCTTCCTTTGCTCTAACACTCGCTACCTAATTTATAACAAATTCTCGGGATATTTTAATAATGCGCTGTTTAACCCAATTTTGGTATTATGTCACAATATAACTTCATAAATAAAAATAATCAAAATTTATTTTCAAAGTTTTTTTTTTTTGTTAGGACTTTCCTTCTTCTAACAGACTGCCTGAGCATAGTCTAATATGAACAATAAGTCAAATGTTAAATAATGTTATGTAGGCCTGGCTAGTTCACATCACGTTTGGTTAGTTAAGTACGCCTACTTATTTAGGTGACTCCAGTGTTATAAATACACGCAACTAAAATAGCATTCCTTCACGTACAGTGCATCGCATGCAATTGTTACGCTGCGGTTGTGGTCGTCAAGACTACGACAAACGGGATGACGTGTGTTTACATTTTGTCGCAGTCGACGTCACAGAAGATCTTTGTTCAAACCAAATCACGTGCGTTTTTACGTCTTGTAAATTTGCTATTTTTTTTTTTTACAGAAAACTAACTCTTGTTGAACAGGTGGCAAGTCTTCGAGTTTCGTTCAACACTCTGTGCAAACAAATTGCGTTTCTTCCTCGAGGAGAATCAGCATAGTGCTTACAGCTGACGTATAGTCACATTAACGGCATTGGTGTATGAAATCCAGAAAAAAAGAGTTTCGACTGCAAATGGTGCCCAATATAATTTACAGGCGCATTAATATATGGTGGAAATAATTTTGCATCTTGTTTTTTTAAATGCCTTCCGTGTACATATACAGCGCTGATTGACGGTCAGCGATTGGCTGGTTTTACCTCTCAGCGTCTTGGGTTCTATCAGCAAGTCACAGACATGAGGTGTGGTAGTAACCTTACTCGCATTGGCTCAGCCAAATGACCGACGTCTCTGCACAGAATTATGCTGACAATAACCATGAAGCAAAGCTGCTAATGTGAACGTAAGGCACTGAAACAAGGTAATACAAAATTCTTTTCACCGTAAATCAGTGGTAAACTATTATAGTGACCATTGTGATTACCCATGTCCTTATAGCAAAACTGGTTGCCGTAACGGCATTCACGAGACATTTTTGTGTGTTTAGAAGTTTTCGCACACGTAGCATCTCGAGCAGTTGCGAAGTACAAGGGAGTGGCCCCAGGTATGGGCAATTAGAGCAATAACTCAAACGCTTGTAATTACGGTTCCAAGCACGTTTATTCGCACATCTGAACTTTTTTTTCACGTACAACTGGTACATTTTAACTTATTACGTTCTGACAGACCTTCACTTGTCGGCCGGGCGGTGTCCAAATGAATAATATCAAGTTCGTACCTCTGGTGGGATGCGTTACAACGATTCCTCTATAGCTGGTGCTCACCTTGCCAATGGGACGTCTTACCACGATTACCCTAGTGGCCATGAGTGACCGGACACCGCCGCTGAAACGCACTTTGTCGCCGTTATTTATACTATAAACAATGACACACATAAGCCTACAATTGGGACCGTGTGTAAAGAAATCAGTAATGCGCGCACCACTGTGGTGCCGGTTGCAATTCAACTCTGCCCTCTAGTGGCTTTGGAGGGAAATGCGTTTTGACCAACTTAGACAAAGATAAAACACACACACACTCTCTCTGTCTGTCTTACACCGAACTCCCTACTTATTCCAGATTCATGTGACAGATAATTAAAATAATATAAATACACATAGATACACTGTATTACACTTGTCACACAAAGTTGCAAATTAGCACGCATGTTACACACACTTACAGAATGCTCGCAACATAACACGTGTTTTTACGCCGCATTACAATGTTGAGACAGGGAATTTGGAAATAACTTGACTTACTGACTTAAGATACTTTTGTTACTGATTTCACCTTTCAGTATTTGCCTAAAGTTAAGCGCTGTTTTGTAACTAAGTTTATCATTTTGAGACTAAATAATTTGATAGGTTGCACAATCTCCTCTGGAAAATTATTTCCTATTTTCTGGCACTTAGCTCAAGTCATTGTTGGTATGCAGCTCACATAAATGCAGAACACATAAATTATGAATACTTTCTTTTTAGTAGTTGATGTAAGACCAGGGAACTTAGTTGAAAATAATTACTTCTTAAAAATTTAAAATATACATCATTCGACTTAGAATGTTTTATATAAATGAAACGCGTAGTCTATCACAACTGTACAAATAAATATATAGCTCGTGGGTGTCGAACACAGAATGAATTCAGTTTTTCACACAATGTGTACAAAGCGCGCACAAGAACATCCGTTGAACAACTATAGACTGATCAGTGTACGAATGACGTCATCGAGTATCCAGCCAATCTATCACGTGAAACGCATGACCTTACATAGGCGCGAAACTTGAAATACGTGCCAATGTGTAGAAAACTCTTGTTAAGGCGGCCGCCTACCCCACGCTTCAAATGTGTTGCAGTGTGTTCATAAACAGGATTCACTACGCAAATATTCCACGTGTGCCCATTGTGCCAACGTACGAAAAGAAAACAAACTTCAGGCAAGGTCGGAATCTCAGTGTTAATACGCCACGCTCATTAAAATGAAGGTTTCTAAGGCCACCAACATGGCTAAAAACGGCCTTTTCAGACTTCTGTACTTCAAAATGTACTAGAAGGATGTATGTGAAACTCAGACTGCGACCTGCAATGAACTTAGTTGCAGATTTTCCATCAATAGAATAATATGGTCACCACTTAGTGTCTCACTGGAAAAACCATTCGGCGGGAAGCTTGCACGCTAGTTCAGCGCTTGGCTCGTTGAGGCGACGTGGCATTTGATGTGCGATTCAAGGTCGACCTTACTGCTCCGCCGCTTTTGAGCCTCTCACGCGCGGGTAGGCGGCGCCCTTAATGAGTTTAATTATGTTGATCACAGTGTAAACAGTTGTTTACACACTGGTGGAGGTACTGAGACATGCCACGCACATACACTGTACGTTTTTTTTTTGTAAAACAATAAAGCATTAGTTTGCATTTGTACAAACGTTTGTAAATGTACAGAAATTTTACTTTTAAATTATTTGTTTGTAAAGTTACGGTGATTTTAATTTGTAGTCTACAAAAATCGTACGCATTTACGAAACTATAGTTAAACACAAATAACATCCTCTGGAATGCATTTTTTCTTGGGATGCATGTTCGAATCATGGTTCGTACACAAATATATTTCCGTAAAACGATTTCGAGTGCAACGTGTTTGTTTCGAATTATTTAATAAGTAAGTCCAGTGCATTGAATAAAATACATATTTTAATAGAATTTTTCCCAACTGAAAGTACTAATACTATAAGTGTATAACTTGTAATTTACAAACGCTTATGTTATATTTTTTGCAAGAACAGCCTTTGTAGTTTTACAAGGTATTTATTTGGTAACTGAGTTTCCCAACGATTTTCCTCGTGAAAGTACACAGCTGAATGCGGTTAGGTTTTTTCCGTCTGTTACACATTGTAAAAATACTGGTAACAGGACATGACGTGTGTTGGGATCAGTGGGAGCAAAGGAATACAGGCAAGTCACATACAACTAAGGAAGCAATGATACAGTGACCCGTGATGCACAGGAAGCTTTGTGAAGGGCGGAAGTGAAGGAAGAGCAAGCACAGTGGTATTGTAGGCGTGTGTGGGCGGGGCATGTGGCGGCGACTAGACCCTGACACAAGCAGCGAGGGTCTGTGATAAGGCACTATCGCGACAACACGACCTTGCTCTGCGCACCGCCGAGCCTTCCACATTGATTACACTCTGCCGCCTCCTTTCACACAGCGAGCTCTCTACACGCCACGCTTCTATATGCTGATCATGCTCCAGTCAGCTCTTTTTATTACAGAGGGATTGATCCCTACCGCCTCGGATTTGTCTGTTTTTTCTCGATAACGCTTGTTTCAATAGATACACCCCCAGTCCAAAAATTAATTTGGGCTAAATATCACTTCGCCAAAACTTTGCTGGGCCTAAACGTCAATAGGCCTGAAAGTCACATGGCCCAAAAGTCAATTCGCGTCACTTGGCTTAATTTGGTTTAAAAGTCATTTGGCCTAACTAGCGTTTGGTATAAAACTAGTTTAGGTCAGGGACTTTAGGTCAAATGAAGTGTACCCGATCCACCATGTTTTTGGCACAAGTTATAGATTTAAACTATTCGGATTTCCTGAAATATTTGTAACCTGCCTACCACTATATTTTCAGGGGGACTCCTCTCGCAAAAATCAAATAGACTAACTCGAGCGACCGCAGTGGTCTCAACAATAAGACACCAAAACTTGATGGATCTCAACACGTGAACTAAGCGATACCCTGTTCCCCTTCGACAGTCAAAACGTAAAACAATATATTTTTCAAGATTAATTCTTAAGGTGGTCACCTACCCGGACCGCCAAATTGTATGCAGAGCTTCCGTCGATGAGAGTTCATTTGAAAACTTCTTAACGTACGTTTGTGATGTTTGCTTGGTACTGGCATTCAATACGCCTTACACATATGTATAACCACTTCAGGTCATCCACCAACCTCTACAACATATTTCCTGAAAATGAAGTATCTTTGCTGTCATATTTTAAGTACGGAAATCTTGGTGCAGAAATTTATACGAGTACATAATTAACAATCAATATTAACGTCACAAAATTGTAGGGTCACCACTATATATCTCATCAAGGCAAACTATCGAGGGTTAAGAATTCACGCGTCTTCTATTTATTCCGAAATTTGTCAAAGCGCTTGGAAGTATTGTGCTTGTAAATGGAATGTAGAAAACGTGTATGTATGTTGTGTGGGTGTGTTTGTGTGAGTTTTATATATTTTAAATTTTTGTTTTATATATATATATATAGTGATATATACAGTGATATATATCTATATAGTGAGACATAGTGGAAAAAATATGCTGTAAGAATATAATGGGGTATCGCATTTTGAAATTGTGTGATGACACACAGCGATCGCACTCGTCGCCTTGAAGCTACCGGACACAAGCGTTTCTCTGCTTTCTTATGACTTGCATTATAACCTCTAAGAGCGAGGTGCCTAGATTTTTTTTTCTTTTTTTTAAATTCGTGGTACAATGTCCGGTAATTTCTTTGACACTGACTCCTCCATTTGAAGACGCCGCCTACCTATACGCATTAAGATTCAGAAGTGGCTAAGCTAGTATAAGGGCAATCTTAAAGTGCGTATCATAAGCCACATCGCCACAACGAGCCAAGCACAGAACCTAGCCACTAGGGGACTTGAAAGAGGCAACCATATAATTTTATTGGTGGAAAGTCTGTAGCAAAGTTCACAGCACGATTCTATTTGGGTTTTGCATACATCCGGTTAGTCCATTTTGAAGTACGACGGTCTATGTTATAGAGCTTCGAAACAGTGTTTTAACGATCATGTCGTCTTAACAATGACACTCCAAAGCACGAGCGCCGTTGTAGCGTGTAATGCGTATACTTTACGTGAAATTACTACACGTGTTTTCCATATGTGTATCAATTAAAGAACGCACTTCAAATTATGCTCCTATGTAGTTTCAAACCATTGCAAGCCTGTTAAAACAGTGTTTTTAGGGGCCCTCGTAAAAGCTAAAAGACATTCTCACACTGCCACTTCTGAAATATTTTTACCTGATTGTTTATAGATATTTAAGATCTTATGCTCGGCTTTACGCCATGTTTTTCACAAAAAATAATATATACCGTCTTTTGCTCTTAATGCTTGTTGGCCGCGCAACTCGACACAGTGAATCACTACTAATTGTTTTATTTCTGTGACCAAGTAACATACTTCGTGACCCCGTTCACAGGATGGTAAAAACAAAATTCCAAAATGTTGTCATCTGCAGTATACCTATTATAATAGTACAAAAATAGTAGGCCTACTATCAAGGAATATTAAATACTTAACTCCGCATTGAAAGCAAACCTTTTTTTATCAGAATTTAAACTAAAATAAAAGCCTATGAATACTGTAGTCCATTTGTTTCGGTTACGTTGCCAATGGTCGTTTACAAAAAGTAACCAGCTAGAGTTATCAAGGCTCTCAAGGTCACATGAACTGTATGCTCGATCACTATAGGCAAGCCTGTTTCGATTACGTTGCCAATGGTCGTTTACAAAAAGTAACCAGCTAGAGTTATCAAGGCTCTCAAGGTCACATGAACTGTATGCTCGATCACTATAGGCAAGCCTGTTTCGGTTACGTTGCCAATGGTCGTTTACAAAAAGTAACCAGCTAGAGTTATCAAGGCTCTCAAGGTCATATGAACTGGATGCTCTATCACTATAGGCAAGCCAGGTTTTGATCAAACGTATGGTAGCAATCAACTTAGTTCACGTCGCATCGATAACATTTTAATATATGAACTTACGGCTACTGTGCAGCGATGTAGAGATGGACACAGTGACCCGATATGACAGGAAATGGGAAAAGGTTCCATCACGACCTATAGTTAGGAACTAACCCTGTGTATTCGCCTGGAGTGATTTCGGGACGTCACGTTTGTGTAAGCTTGTTCGTTGTAACTTGGTACAAAGTATATACTCCATTACTCTAGAGACCATCCCCCCTTCCCCCTTCCTTATAAAGGCAGTGAGTGCAGAGAATGCCGTCGTGAGCGGAGAGTGCTACAGGTGTGTGAGCGTGGACTGGTATTACTCCAAGAAGTGACCTACACAACAGTGAAACTGAAATAAAGAGTCCGGACTGGAAACAGAACACACGACCACCCGAATATACCCTTTTTTATACCACTACACGGTCATCGCCTTGTAAACGAATTTAGGGAGCATGCATCCAGAAATGTATAGAAGTCGTGGCCCAGTTCCTGCCACCGGAATTAAATCCAAACAGCAAATGAGCATTCAAAATAAACCCTGCTGAATTTATCTATTTTCAGCCAATTCGTATCTTTCCGCGCGTAACGACTAACGATGGGACACATTGTATCTCTCTGAACATTTAACTTGATGTTTGCGTGTGTAAGATAAACTTCGTATGCAATATGTAGAGACCCTTACACTTCGACAACAAGTCTTTATTAACTATATAAAATACAAATATATCGATTTCAGTTGTGATTTTATTTCAGTATTGTTGTATTTAAGAAGGAAAATACTTGAAATTATATTAGGAAAGTCGCTGCCAACCATACAAGCAGTAAGACAAATATTGTTAATGGTGAATTGCATGCAGTAATTGCTAGTTGAGAACTTTTCAAAAACATCTAGTCTAGAATTATAATTTAAAATATACATATTGTAAACTCAAGCTTTTTCTTATGAATACGGTGCACTTTATTCACTGTAATTGTTACTTAAGATGACTTGTTTATATTAAAAAGTGACAGAAAACTAAATTATCTTGAAGGAAATAAGTATCTAAGGTTTGAAAAGTGCTTACTTTATCCCGAACAATCTATAGTGATATTTTTCAAAGGTTAAATTGACTCACTTCATACCGAACGACCTATATCAACCAAAGACGTTATAAAAGAACTACGCTGTTACGCTGCTCTTTTGTTACATGACCAAATTGAACGCTAACATATTGCAGGCCAAGATAGGGAATTGTGTACTTTAGAAGGGGAGGGGGGACGATCCTTTTTTAATGAAAAAAAAGTTGGTAGGCTATAGGAGGTCACTTGTTATGGACTGCAATATGGCGCCGTTCAATTTGGTCACACATAGTGATAGGCCGTCAGCAAATTGTCTCGCCCCCCCCCCCCCCCCCCTTGATAAGCGCATGTGTGAGAGCAAATGGCCACTGCCAGCCGGCGCCAAGCAAGACAACTTGAAGCTCTCGCTAGAGTATAGAGGCGTTCAAGTGGACCAGATGGCTTGAGTGAGTCCGTCGCGGCAGTGGTACTACGCTACCTCCTCCAGCGTAGGTCGGGTTAACGCCACGCCCGGTAGTTGTACACTGATTTTGATAATTATATTTTTCAAAGCAATATCATTTTCATATCGACAAATCCTTACATTGTTCTGACACATATATATCAAATTTTTGTCCCTTTTATTTTGTTGCAATAAACCACATAGTTTCTCATATACATTTGGATCCAAAATATCATCACTTATGTTATGAAAATAATACAAAGCAAACAAAATGTTTTTTGCAAAAGAACTGTGCATTACAGTACTTTTCAAAATGCCTGCACAGATTTGTGTATCGTGTCGCAAATCACAGACGGGTGGTGTTGTGGTGACCTTGTTGCGATTAGCACAGTCAAAGGAGAGACGTCACTTTACGAAGACGCGTTGCCAATAACCATGAAGTACAACTGCAGATGTAAACATAAGACACTGAAACAAACTGTGGCAAATTCTTCTTCGCGAAATGTTCGTGGCCCTACACATCATGCCATTAAAAGTATGCTAATAAATTTAAAGTGTAGACATACTATATTACACATTAAAAATAACATTCACTGCATCTACCAATCCCTTATGTAACAAATGGCGTTTACCCTATTTCATCAAACTACCTCTAAGAAAGCTGCAAATTTCGTGTCATATGGTCACAGACGCTACCTTGAACTTACTTGAGCGCAATCTGTAATTTCATTGTCTCGGGACAGTACATATGTGTGTATTGCACGAGATTCACCTATCTGCAGTAAAACATTAAATTTTTGAACAGCATGGTTTTCCACGGCAGGCCATGAAATTGTTCTGACAATGCGAGACATCCAACTAGAATTTAACGGCATCCAGTGTAGTATGCTAATAGAAATACTTTGAATTTTTCAGGATCGTAACATTTTATAGCCTGTTCTTAAAAATAATAAAATCTATTAATATATAGCTAGGGGCCTGAAAAATCCGCGTTTTCTATCAAGCACAAGCTACAACTTCAGCAACTGTAAGTTCGTATCACCTTCACAATTGGCCGTAGACTTAATTGCCACCTCCTGGAAGTCGCGGAGGCAATAATAAAATTTCGACTAAATGCAGGCACATTTCACTGTGTCAGCGAGCAGCTAATGAACGGATGCTGTCTGCTTGAATACACGTATATTCTTGGAGGCTAGCCTACAGGGCAGTGAACGCACAAATTCTTCAGGTCTCTATGTATAGCATTTCGAGACTAGATGAAACTACACATAAGTTAATCGTTATTTATCTTTTAGTCACACTTTAACAAACACACAAAACAAGAATTACTATTCACGGGTGTATATTAAACTAAAACATTCTAAACAAGGACAAAAACCACATGTCTTAGTTTTTTAACACTTGCCTTGTGAGAACAACATAGTTATGTTTGTAGAAAATTAGTTACTTTTGTTTATTTTAGCCTCGTTTTAAATGCAGCGAAAAGCTTACATTTATTTCACTAAACCACAAATTGTCGATGAAGCTGCAGTATTTCGTATCCCACAATGCTGGAGATTTACTGAAAACACTTTCTACACACCTAATTTTGATTTGTATAAAAAACCACGGTTAGTTCTTGGGAGGAAATTACTTTTTAATTGAAGGTGTAAACATACCCCGTATGCCCACATATAGCAAAATGATAATTTTAATTAAAGTGAGGATTGCAACATATTGCTGTTTCATGGACGATTTGGTAATGTCAGCAAACACTTTGAAGAAACAAATATATTTTTTGGAGTGGCCTCACATCACTATTGATAAATGTATACATGTAGGAAAAAAACATTGTAATTTAACTTAATTTTCAAGTGAGGCAGCCTATAACTAGATGCTTACTATAAAATCATCGTTATATTTAAGGCTCTATCGTATAAATTGTATAAGTGCACAAGTATTTGATTTTTGAACAGTAATTAAAGGGCAGCGGTTGCGCGTTAAAATTTCAAACAGTGTTCCAAAGTGTTTCCCTAGTAATTAGTAATCGAGCATTTAGTTTAATTTGACTGGAACGCTGTCGAGTATATAGCAAACTTCTTCACATAACACAAATTTAATGCTGAATTATTACATACGTGACAAATTTCACATAGCCCGTATACTACATAGGCCATGCCAACTGAAAAGGTGTCATTTACGGCGCTTCAAAATATCACACAGATACCACAGCTAAATTTTAAGTGCTTCAGTGTGTCACACTAGTGACCACGACGGTCGAATGGTCGGACCTTTCGTCACCCATTTAGGCAATCCTGGTTCGATCCCCAGCAGGTTCGGTAATATGGCGGACTTTGTAGTTGGCCAGCGGGTTTTCGCGGGGAACTTCCGTTTAGCCCCGCCTCACCCATCCGTCGCTGCTCCACGCCCATCTCAACTTCTCCCCACCCACTCTTCGGGCCGGAGAGCGACAGGCACGTCTCGCAAGTTGAGCGGCCGGCCCAGCTTTCATCACGGCCATCTCTCAAACATGCTGAACCTGCCCGAAGGCGGGAACACGTAGTGAATGTTTAGTGTATCACAGTAGTTGACGAACGTTAAAAACTTGGGCTCATTTACATAATTAATTGGTTACTTCCCACGTCTCATTAATTGTTTCTCGGTAAAGTGAATAGTACTTTATATTTTCCACTTAACTGTCCATGTGCTGTCAGTTGTCCTCACCGGAAGCAGGAAGAGACCTAATCACTAACTGACACGCGACTATGACGCCCCAGCACTAAGGCTCTTGACTGACAAATTTTCAGCCACTAAAGACGTTTTCAAAAGCTGACGATGGTTAGCTAGCCAAGGCAACATTTGAGCTTAAGGTGATCAAAATATAACCCTTGACCAAATGTTAACCTCAAAGCTTCTCTACAAGTTTCTTACTTACTCTGCTGTCGAGCAGGATGAACGGCGGTTAGCGGTGATCGCTATTTGGGGTGGAAAAAAATTGCAAACAGTAAACATAACCAAAACCACAACAAAGCGAAATTGAACAAATTGTGTACTAAATATCGAAGAAACAAGAATGAAACGAGTATTACATGTAATATAAATAAAATAATGTGTAAAGAACGTGCTGTCAACGTCGTATTTAGCAAAAATTTTAAAATGTACAAAATTTGTATTTTTTTTTTTTCGTTCCCGCCATTTTAAAACCTTGAACAACACAACATGCGTCTATACAAATCCTGGTGATCGACTAAACCTGACCTCGCCACTGAGGAGATCTACCCTACTCCAGAAAGTAAGTTTTTTGAAAATGCCTGAAGATTAAGATTATGAACGGATACACTTCCAAGATAACTCTTTCAGACAAAAATATTCTGCGTGAAATTTCATAGTAAGAAAAATTATTTCCAACAAAATTATCGTTCATAATTTGTCACAGCGTCACTTTGACGTGTATTAAGGGGCATGAAGCGCCAAAGTAACGAATTGTTACAATTTTCGACATAACTTTTTCCCCTCGCTTATTACAGAAAATCAAGGCTCGACAAACCGGAGATTACATTTATCTACACCTTCGTACATAATTGCATACTCACAGACTTTCTTGTTTTTTGAGCACTAATGATACGTAGGAAAAATAGCTTTTTTTTGTCCTATCTGCCATCACTGCTCCAAAAATAAGACAGTCTGTGACTATGTAGTAATGTAATAAGTTGCACAAAAATATCATTTCCGGCTTGTCCAACCTTGATTTTAGGTAATAAGCGAAGGGAAAAAGTTCTGTCGAAAATTGTGAACATTCACTGCTTTGGCGCTTCATCCCCCTTAAGGTGGCCGGCTTCCCAAGACAATGAGCGGGGAGCAGAGCTTCGATCGACACAAGCTTATTCGAAAATTGCCGAACGTATGTGAGATATGTCAGTTTACGAATAGCACATGTATACCAACTAAAGGTCCTTCATTTATCTCTAACGCTTATTTTCTCGCTGCAGAAAATGGCGAAATTGAGTGTTTTGCGGTCCTTCATTGGTACGAAAATCTTGGCGCAGAATACTCTTAGGAGGCGGAAGCGTGTACGATACAATATTACGTCACAAAATGATAGGTTCAGCACTTGATGTACCATAGAGGCGAGATATCAAGGAGAAGACTGCACGGCAGTACAGTGACTTGCGCCTAGAAGCTAGGATGAGGCGTGTGTTATGTCATCCTTGCCGCTTACGTACTTCTACACTTTGACCGCGCTAAGTACTTTCCCCCAGGCGATCATCTTAAGGGGGAGTGTTAGACAATTTTATTGTATTTTCAGTTTCTCAGTCATAGTAATTATTAAAACTGCACTATCAAAATATTCTCTTCGACAAGGCAAGGGACATATTTTTGGTAAACTGCTTGGCATAAATAATAACGGAATCTTTAGTTAATTTCTCATGCAGAATCATTGCAAGATTATTATATGTTAACTTTCTAAAATTCTCTTGCAATTATTCTGCGTGACAAATTAATGAAAGATTCCATTGCTATTAATGCCTTGAAACCAAGAATATATCATATGCTTTGTCGAAGAGAAAATTTTGATAATACAATTTGAATAAATGTTATGGCTCAAAAACTGAAAACACAATAAAATTGTCTAACACTCCCCCTTCATTTCGAAATACAAAACTTTCGAAGTTTCTGACTATGGCAGAATCCCTTCACAAATCCTACGTACTGGCTACCCAAGTTAAAGTAAGCACATTCGAAGTTCTAGTTACTTTTCCTGCATTCAGTAAGTTTGTATGTTCCTGTCACTTATTTATGCACACAGATAAGTGTATGCTGTAGCACAGTGTATGTGAAAATATTGTACTACACTTAAAAGTTAAATACGTCTGGAGATAAAATACTTTTTTTCTACTATTATTTTTGATAGCGAAAGAAGCACAGACAAAACGTTTGAAGTTAATCTGATCAAAGAAGTGAGATTAAGAAATCTATATCAGTGCAGATTAACCAAACAACTCCAACCAACGCCGTCAAGTGGATATCTAACTGAAGAACTGAAGAACATCAAACATGTAACACAGGTCGCTAAAGAAGTGCAGGATGTTAACCCCACAAAGAACCAAAAATGACGAGACAGAAGAAGTTATAAAGAAGAAAAATAAAGCGTATAGGGAATTCTTGCAGAAACAGACTGATGAAGGTAAAAAAAAAACTATAACGAAATCAGAAAATAAGCCAAAAAATAGAAAGACAAGCACATAAAACTTCATGGGATACATTTTTAAGCAGAGTAGAACGTAGCAGGCAGAAAATAGCTGATCAACTGACAGTTAAAAAAAATTCATTTAACCATGAACATAGTTCCCAACAATTATGAATTACAGAATCGTATGATTTTATTAGATGTGCTGGTCTTAAAACAGCTATTGCTATGGTAATAATGTGCACATAGTTGATTAAAGAGGCGGCCTGGGATGTCCGCACAAAACTGGCAGTGTTGTCGCAAGAATTATAGGTTCTACCCATATGTTTGCTGTGTTCCGAATTAAGTTTATTTATTTAATTGGTTTGGTGACTAAAAAGGTCTCGTGAAGGAAACACCTGAGGAACAGTTACAAGAACGAAGGTTCTCGGAGGCCACCGCTATTCTATCTCACTCATGTGGCGAAGCAGAGGTCGGTGGTTCTATCCCAACAACTAGTAGACAATAAAAGACACCGATTAGGGTAATCGAGTGATTCGGAGACTACGTACAGCTCAGCGGGTGCCTTTATTTAACGTATCTCTGCACATAACTGTATTACATAAAACCATATATAGTTAATTAAACAAATGAACTTAATTTATAACACACTAATCATGTAGGGTAGAACCTGACAATACTTTCTGTGACACTGCCAGTTTTGCGCCGGCATCCCAAGCCACCACTTTAAACAACAGTTTAACATGATCTGCGTACATTAATACAGTGCCCATGACAGTTTTTATACCAGTGCATCGAATAAACTTCTGTAATTTACAATTCTGTGTTCATATTTTTGCTAAAGATATGTCATTATTATTTTCATCGATATTATTTTGCAGCTGTTAATCGGTGAATGTATGAGAATTGACACAATCTACACGGCCTAAATGCCAACTTAACGAATGTGCAGACCACTGCGCCTGTGTAGCAGACAAATCGCATAGCGTACGCTAGGTTGCATAGCGACAGGTGTTATTAATTAAAGCTTGAAAATACTACAATATCAATTTCAACCAGAACCTATGCCCTTAAGAGTGTCACAAAAAAACGAACTATCTTTCTTAACTTATAAAGAGAAATGTTGATTAAGATGCACGAATAATCCTTTTAGAACATTTACTATTACGCCTCTACCGATTTTATTAATGTTGTGCTATGATTGTACAGAATGCAAACAAACACAGTTCAAACAGCTTCGTTCACGTAAACTTTATACGAGAAATTAGTCCTTTAAGCGCTTGTAGGCCTACCTCCCTTAATAATAATAATTTCGGGCCATTAGTTTCTTCATGTTTTCGTTATATTTGGTGGTCAGGAATCACCTTCGAAAAGGTGTCGGTTTAATTAAGAGCCACTCTGTATATCGGATATACGGCACGATTCCCACATTTCTGACGAGAATCGAACCCGGATTGCCTCTGTGGGAGACAAGCGCTCAAGCCACTCTGCCAGCCGCGGTTCAATAAGTAGAGGTGCAAGAATTTTGCTTATACTGTATATCTGGCTGCAACCTAGACTCTTCAATCCTATACACACGCTGGCTACGGACGATAAATAGAGATGCTAGTTTATCGCGGGAAAATTTGACTATTTACTGGGTTTCAACGCAAGTTCAGCTTTTGACAAGGTTGTTGGCTTTCGCTTGTACGCGGGGCAGTTACCCTACTTGACTAAGCCAATAAGAAACCCGCAATTGTAATATGTTATGCTTATTATTGGTCTGCAGACAGCTACGTTCTGTCAGACGTTAATCATCCAATCATACGTGTCACAAGAAACTGCAGTGATTTCAAGGGTATGTTGGCACAAAACATTTTCGCGACACGCCATCATCTATAACAATAATTAGAGGTGGTGTAAAATCGCGACAATGTTTTCTTCCAGCGTATTCTGCAAATCAATGTAGCGTTCTGCGTCATGTATTATTGGCCGACGGTTATGCGGCACAGTCTAGTTGTTTACAGACGAATCACAGACGTTCAGTCGTAGCACACCAGTTATCATTGGCCCATACAAATAGGGACTCGCCAGTAACGAAATAAAAAAAAAAAGAGTCAGAAATGAATACATTACATTGAAGCCTAGCAAACACTCAACATTTCCCGCGATAAATCACCTTCTCTAACGAAAATACATTGGTTGCTAGCAGAACAAGCGAGTAGTACGGGATAGCCCTACGATTTATTTATTTTTCTATTACTGGCTTGCTGTAGTCAAAAGGCGTGTCAGACAATCATCGTTTAACCACAGTTATGAGAGTGAAATATAGGTATTTGGGGTTTAACCTGACCCAGAATAAACCTGCGATATTTAGGGCCCGGTAGTTTTCGCGAAAAGATTTTTGCAGCACTTTGTTTCAGAGCCTTACGTGAGCACCTGCATCTCTGCTTTGTGGTCAGTGATTGGATGCCGTAACATACAAAGTCTGGAGGTTAAACCCGCAAATCACAGACGTGTTGTGTCACAGTTGTCCATGTACTGATTGGCACAGTCAAATGAATAATAACTCTGCACAGACACACTCTGCCAATAATCATGAAGTTGAGCTGCAGGTGTGCACGTAAGACAATGAAACAAAGTGGGGCAAAAATCTTTTCGCGAAAATTACCGGGCCCTAGCGATATTTGCGTACCCTCTACCAATAAGCGAAATAAGATCAATAAATGTTAGCGGTAACCTGGACCTTCCATCTTTTACAGTGCCCTTATATTTTTAATGCATGTAACTGCTGAGTGGTTACATTCTTGTTCTGTCGAGAGGGTTTTTACGGCGTCTATGCCGGTTTTCCCCTCTCCCTTCTTCGATTATGGCTTAGCTATAGATACACTTATGGTCCCAATTGCGGCCATGAATACCCAATCCCTATTTGCCTCATTGCATTAAATTTTTCCTTTGTACGTGTATGTATGAGGCTCAGCCCTGAGACGCACTTAGGTCCCATTCCTTCCCTGCACCACCACCATAACACAGTAGATTAGGGAAGGTTAGGAAAAAATATATGTTAGTGTCGTATAAACCATGGAAACCAAACGGTAATAATTAGGCCTTTGAACTTTTAGCGAATATATGGTAGTCCCAGTTTGTTTCAGTGTCTTACGAGCACATCTGCAGCTGTGCTTCATGGTTATTGGCAGCGTGTCTTTGTGAAGTGACGTGTCTCATTTGACTGTCGATCACGGTAATGTTACTGCAACATCTTACTGCAGATGAACACGTAAGACACGGAAACAAACTAGGGGAAAACTACGCTGCCCTAGCAATATGCACAGCGGACCATAGAGAAGATAGGCCAGCAGAGATGTGAGAATAGTGCGCTGGCTGGAGGGATGAACTACAGTGGCGGAGACTGTCACAGTTGCAGTATATAGAAGCTCCTCACTCCTCGTGGACTCATGTAAACAAACACGGATGTACTACAAGCAGCGCGCCGTGTAGGCGGCATGCAGTCTTCACTGCGCGCGTCCCTAGGGCTTCCACTCTTCTATGTAGCAACTATGCGCGAGAATACCTCCCGCTAACATTAACTTTACTGCAGCTTATAAAGCTCAGTGTTCAGAGACATGCAAGATTCGCGTTATTATTTGCGAATAATCCATAATTCAATGACCTGTACATCAACGAACACAATTATTTATTTTCCGGCAGACAAGGGTCGTGCTACTGTGGTACTAGATAAATCAGACTATGGCAAAAAAATCACAGACCTGATCACCACTGAACAATACACACATCTTGAAACAGACCCGACTGCCAGCATTGAGCGAAAAGTGTATCAAACTTTGAAAAAAATCAAAGCCACATCACAGATAAAACAAGATCAGAACTGACGCCACACAGCAGTAGATCACCTCATATGTATGGTCTTCCAAAAATCCATAAGCCCGACATGCCTCTGCGCCCGGTCATCAGCTGCTGCAATGCTCCATGCAAAAAACTATCAAATTATCTCCTGAAAATTGTTGAACCCCTCGCAGGCCAGACACCAACTTTTGTCAAAGACTCTAGTCATTTCATATCCATAGCCAAAACTTTGAAAATAGAAAACACTGACGCCCTAGTGAGTTTTGATGTCCAAAGCCTTTTCACCAATGTACCTGTGGCTGAAACTCTCAACATTGTCAAGGCCAAGTTGGAAGTTGACTCAACTCTAAAGGACAGAACAACAATACCTATTCCATCCATCATGGAAATGATTACCCTTTGTGTCACCACGACATATTTCCAGTTTAATGACAGTTTCTACAAACAAACAGACGGCATGGCAAACATATTCATGGAGAACTTTGAGCAGGAAGTACTTAGGAAAAGCAATACCCCTCCTAAAATCTGGCTTCGTTACGTAGACGACACGTTCACTGTCTGGCAACATGGACCTGAAACCCTGGAGGAATTTGTGAACTTCCTAAACTCATTGAGGCCATCAATCAAGTTCACATATGAAAAAGAAACCAATGGCAGCATTCCTTTTCTGGACGTGCTAGTTAGCAGGGAAAACAGCAGTCTGGAAACTAAAGTATACAGGAAACCTACACATACAGGCCAATACCTACATTTAGCTTCCAACCACCCTAAAAGCACTAAAACTGGCTCAATATATCAGTGTTAAAAGCAAATATATTTAGTACCCATACTCGTATTTTTTTCCATTGTACCATGTATAATTTGACTAGTCATATATTTTTGTACATTCATGTACTTTTGAGATATATATTGAACGTAATATACCGTACATGCCAGTGACATAGCGTGGAGTGTTCCAAGATACATGATGCTATACGCAACCACTGTACACAACGCTAAGTTGTCTGTGCAACAAGTAGACTGGTAGCAGGTGCACTGTCTTGCTTAGTATGCAACATGGCAAGGGACGAATAATCTGTTTTCTGCTAGTGTTCCTCAGATTGTTAGTGTGCTCGAAGACGGGAACAAATACCAGTTCCCAAACGTCGCATCTGTTGTCGTCGAAGGAAACTTGCTCCTTTTCGTCTGTTTTCTATTTGTTGCGTCGTCTCTGTTCACACCCACTAGCTTCTCGTGTCATTTGTGTTGTCCTCGTCCATTCTGTTGCCATTTTTCATATGCCTCACTTTGTTGTGTTATTTCATTGTTCATTTGTTTATTGTAAAGACTTTCTTCATACGACGACTATTTTTTATTCCGCAATTAATTTGCGTTTTTATCGTTCTATTTTTAACTGTCGTTTTATTTCCTCTTTCGAGGTACGACAGAATCCCTTTCCGGAATTGTCTCTATGTTACATGTTCGTTGACAAGAGCTAGTACTGGCTTATCTTTTTTTATTGTGAGAATTTTCTGCAACATAACGAATTAACCAGCAGTACACCTTGGTCACCAGAACACATCATTGGCTATGATCACTAGGCACATTGACAGAGCCATTAATTTTTGGAGCAAAGAATTTTGCAACAATTTTTCCAAATTTCTTATGTGTAGGGCACGGTAGTTTTCGCGAAAAGATTTTTGCCCAACTTTGTTTCAGTGTTTTACCTGCAGCTCAACTTCAAGATTATTGGCAGAGTATTTTTGTGCAGAGTTATTATTCATTTGACTGTGCCAATCAGTACATGGATAACTGTGACACAACACGTCTGTGATTTGCGGGTTTAACCTCCAGACGTCGTGTGCTACGGCATCCAATCACTGACCACAAAGCAGAGATGCAGGTGCGCATGTAAGGCACTAAAACAAAGTGATGCATAAATATTTTCGCGAAAACTACCGGGCCCTACTTATGTGCACATACGCAGCTATTCTTTGTGGCCAGTGATTGGATGTTTTTAACTCTCAGCGTCTCGAGGTTCTACCCACGGTGTCGCAGTAACCTTGTTCCTATTGGCACAGTCAAATAAGAGACGCTTCCGCACTTATACATTCCGCCAATAACCTCGAAGCAAAGCTGCTGATGTACTCGTAATCATTGAAGCGAACAATTTCGACATTCTTTTCACCAAGAATCACTGGCTCTATACAATGGGTGACGTGCTTAACTGTACCTGTTATAGTAAGCACTCAATTATAGATACTTATTAGTAATTTTGTTAAATAAGAAAAAGTAAACGTTGTGACTGATACCTCATGTCGGGTATCAAACTAAACGGCATCACACGACGGTACCAAATGTACTGTTGTTTACACGATAGAATTAAGATAAAGTATTTTAGTAACAAGTTAGTAATATTACGTTAAAATCACGTGTCTTGAAGTCAGGAGAGACTTCAGATCGAGACAATCCCCCTCCTGTTTTTTTTTTTCTTTCCATCTGCCCGCAGCACCTTGGTAACAACATGACAGTGGGTGTTACTTTCATTTATATATTTGCTAAAATATTATTTATCTAAGTAGGCTGTACACTCGAAATCTGAAAATTTGAATATTCACTTATTCACGCCGATGGATGGAGCAGTTTCAACAAACTGAATCAGTGCGAAACCACTGTGAAATCGGTGACTATTCGCTGAAGAGTGCCAACATTGCACAAGTTAATTAGTGAATGTCCACAGATTTTCCAGTAATTTTTCACTGATTCAATAAGTGAAAACTGTTCTTTGAAAACAAATGAAAAGAAAACTGTGAATATTCACTGATTCACTTGTGAGATGTTGGCACTCTTGGAGGAAACCAGTGAATATTCACAATTTAAACAGTGACTACTTTCACTGATTCAAATTGTTGAAACTGCTCCATCCATCAGCGTGAATCAGTGACTAGTCACTAATTCAGATTTAGAGTGTAGGACAATAAATATAGCATTTAGTATCAATTAATGTAAGTGTTTTAAACTAGATAATTTTCTTTTAAATGAAGCACAATATGAAAGAATCAAATAAACAATGGTCTAGTGTAGCGTTACATTCGGTTCACGAGGGGCGGAGTTAGACTGTTCTGTGCTCTCATTGGCTGGAAGGCGTCCCCGATGGTTGGAGGACACTGGGGAGCTTTTTTCCTCAAACGTGTAAATGTGGGAGATGTCGAAATACTCAAAAAAATAGTTCGTTGATTAATTGCTTGCAAGGGCACGCGTTCACATCGTATACGTAACGTTAATATTCAAATCATACGTGTACGTGAGACCAGGATAATAAAATCTGTGTAGAGTAATTATTTATCATCCCTGGACTTATTTTGCACGTAGGGCATTAAGGGGACCGTCGCATGGCATGTGCTCGAAGCGTATGGTCGGAGCAAACAGCGAGGAACAGTACCCCGCTACGTCGCTGAAGAATGACGTCATGTAGTCGCTGCATGTCGCAACAAGAACCTACTGCCGTGGCTAGCCTGGCGTGACCACACTTCCGCTCCGCTACAGGTTTCGGGGTCACAACCACGCAATCTGCGAAACTGAGAGTATTCTGCCCATCTCCTCTGCGCCTCTGCCAATCACGAAGTCGTGCTGAAGACTCGAGAAACTTTAAAGATCGAGAAAGAAGATTTATACCAGAAGACAGAACAACCAAAAGAGGTTAGAATCAGCTTGGGTACAGAAAAAATCGATTGAGGGCTACATTTACGCGCAGGCTATCTAGTCTGAAGCCTAGTAAGGCGCGCCGTGATAGTAAATAAATGAAATACTAACATGATACATGAATATGAATGTTTGTTTGTTCAAATTTTAAGCGCTCCCATACCATACATCCGATTGGGATGAAACTTTAGTTAATAGTGCATGTTCCCGCCAAGGCTTCTGTAAATAAAAATACAAATTATTCTGGGGGAGGGGGAAAACAGAAGGAGAGGGACAAAAAGGGCACCAAAAATACTGTAAGAAAACTTTGGTGAGGAGGTGTGCATGCGCCCGAGATGGATTCTGCAAAAAACAGTGTGGTTAGAGCCCAAACGGGGTATACGAGCAGAACGTGGGGCCCAAAACATTGATTGGGGGGGAATTGCAAAGCATGCTGGGGACAGCTGGTAAGAAATAAAGTTTTACCTTTCAATAAACTCTACGGAAGAAATGTCTGACTGTGGTGTGTACCTTTCAGATGGTTTGTTATAAGTTTGCCTTGAAAGTGTTAGTTTTTAGTACTTCCGGCAGAGAGAGCCTGCACCGCAAACTCCGTCTAGGGAACTACGGACGCCAAATACAACCTTGACTTGAGTCGTTCAAACACTAACTCGCGTCAGGTTTCCTAACGTCTAATAAGTAGAGGCAAGATTATTTCGCGTATTGATTCTAGGTTAGGTTGAATGCCAATAACTAGAGACATGCAAAATTCGCGTTATCATTTGGTAGCCGACTAAACTTCACTTTCCTATACATAACAGAGCATAATTTGCAATTCAATTGGCCACGAACTTTTATGTGTTGTCATTGACGTGTGTTATGTCTTTACAGAGATTGGCCTCTCTACCGTGTAAGCATTCTCCGCGGCAAGTCACGACAATATCGGCAAGCGGGAGACGTCGAACGAGCCTATAGTCACTTAGAGTCTAGTCAGCTGTCAGAAAATAACGCGAATTTTGCATGTCTCTACCAATAACGTATACTTCCCTACTCCTTCTGTGATTAAACGACGCCTGTTTTAACACATCTTTGACAACTGCAAGCCAGTGATAAATAAGGAAACAAGTCGTGGTGGTAACACGTGTTACGGTTACAAGCCAATGGATATTTGACTTTGGCCAGTGTGTGTATATAGGTCTGAGAAGTCTCGGTAGTTGCCAGATTAATACTACCATTAAGTCATAAGAGCAGCTTCTCAATCAACTAATTGCTACCCTGCCCGAGAGAAAGGTAAGCTGATCGCCAAGTCAAACAAAAAAAAAAGAGTAAACACTATAAGTAGATACAAGCAAATTCCGCGTTATTATTTGGCGACAGACTATACTTCACTGGCCTATACACATCCGAATATACTTCGTGACGTTATTGGCTCACGGCCTTCGTAATTTTGAGAAGCCGCATTACAGGATAGAGGGTGTTTTACAGTTGACCTTATATCGATGGTGTAAACGTCCTTCAAACACAAACTAACGGCCAACAACACAGACAATAACTTGGAGTACAGTCTGTTGTCAGAAAATATCGCAAAAAAATGTTCGTTTCTATATATAACTAAAATTACAACGTACTGAAATTCAATGCGTGGTGTATAAAATACGGAATATCAAAGCACGGAATATATATATATATATATTATATATAGGCATGACGAATCTGTTTATCTGTCACGTGGGTGCACTATTGATTTATTATTATTTCTACATAAAAATTAATATATCGAGTATATCGTTAAGAAAATATAGCGTTGTGTTCATCAGTCATGTCATAACATTATACAATAATATCGTTCTTAACCGGATACTACATAAAAAGTTATAAGTAGAGGACAGACAGACAGGTATAGGCAGGCACGCACACACATACATACATATATACATACGTATATACATACATATATGCATACATACAGACGCGCGACCTCATAAGCCTATCTCTCCCTAGAGGATAGTAGGCTTCGACGGTGTTTTGGCAAAAGGTATTTTCAAGCTTACATGAACCACTCTATTAATTTGTTGAACTATGTTGTTCATGGGCACAACTATAAGATATGACGTGTAATTTTTCTAAAACTGCAAACCCTTGTTCCGTTCTTTACTGCTTCTCTTTCGCTTCGAACACGTTTCGTTAGTAGTTTAGAATGACTTCTCGTAACTACGCGCCTGTTAAGCACGTTCCGAAGGTAGCCGAAGTTGCCCTTCTCCAGTTGGACAACTAATAAACGAAAAATAAAAGTTCAAATTAAATAACAAAAAAATGAAACTATGCATCTGTAATAACGCATGTCAATAGTATTATTTAGTATGTTAAAAATTTTTTTTATGTAACCCTTACAATTATATTACGAACATGTAATTTCTGAAACGTCTCTCACATCATTCAAGACGTTTGTATTAGGTAGAGGAGAACTGAAGCCTACTTCGGGTATGTTCGACGAAAAACAAGGTTCTCGTTGTACAACATGGGTGTTAGGACTCCTTTATTGTACTCTATGCAGACAATGTGGGTTTACAATACCACGACAGTCCGACAACACATCCTCGCCATCGACGAAAATTTCTCAATAAACTAACCAGAAGCAAGGTTCCTCCCCCACCCCCAAAAAAACGCAACACTGATTCTACGACAAACATAGATTATATTTCTACTTCCATCTGTGTCTGAGACTGGTCATCGTGAAGAAAATTACCATACGATATTGAGTGGCAGGGCCGGGTGGAAAATGGGGGGGGGGCAAAGGGGGCATGTGTCCTGTGCGGCAGCCTGAAGGGGCGGTAAATCCTCTAGGTTAGAATTTTTACTGCCCTTATTTTTTTTTTTTTTTTTTTTTTAATATGAAGATCTGTCGCTCCGACCCTTTGAGAGATGATCTGCCGGAGAAGGCAGGAAGACGGAGGACGCCGGGTGAATATGACCTCGACGCCCCCCGAGTCCACATAGTTGAGGTGATTCTGTGGTGGTTCACCATTGTCTTCCGTAGTATAGGTATGACGGGACAGCACAACTCACAGTCCTCAACCCGGAGAGGCAACTGTAAATATTGACTTCCCCGACTTGGACTCAAACCAAGGACTCTTGGTCCAGCAGCGAAGAACACGAACCATTGAGCCAAGCGGTCGGACATAACCATACGTTATGGTAGAATATACAATTAATCGTTGAACTACTACTTACCATTGAAACATTTGTCACATTACTCACGCTGAGGTAGAGGTAACGATAGCTTGTAACAGAAACAAAAGTGGCTCTTGTGTATTGCGTTGTAAAACGTAAGGATGGGAAGTTTTCGTAACAAATTATTGTAAAATAAATTAGTTGTGTTACAATGGCTCATGTCAATTTAGAAAAAATGTGATTTATGTAGACGCGCATTTTTGCTTACTCTGCTATCAATTGTTGCCATAACAAACTATAATTTATATATTTTTTTTATTCCGTAGAGAATGTACACACATATAATAGAAAATCATAATTTAAAAGTTGAATGTACGCCAAACTATGTAGTTCTTTTATTTTGAAAATAAAATTTTGTAGATTCTTATTTGTGGTTCAGAGCAGCCTTTTTTTCTACAGTCCTTGACGGGAAAACTCGCTGCTAAGTAAACACTTTAGACGAAACTAATTAGTTTCCACTTTAGAATTTCTTAGTGCTCTTTCCCTATTTAAGAGGTAGGGAATATACATTATGACCACGTACCAGTTTCCCGAGTTTTTACAGCGAGGGTGAAGGGGAGGAGACACTATTCGATTATTCAAAGCGCGTCTGAGATAGCCCCAACGGAAAGTACCCTTTTCCGCAAGGGCAGAGCTGTGGTTGGGTAACCTATAAAGTGATTGAAATACGCTCAATTGGCTCAGTAAGAAGAGGGAGAGGAGCGGGCGCGGAGGTTGGCAAGCATGGCAGGCCGCGAGGAATGTCCGGGCCGGCGGGTGTTGGCACACCTGGTTCCCCCTTCCTCCATCCTACGTGCCCCTCTACCCTCCCTCTCCTCCTCTTCATAGCGCCACGCTCCCACGACAGATAGCCGCGGGCGGGCCATACAGGCGCTCGTCCTGTTTCCTCCCCCACTTCCTCCTCCAACGACCTGACTTGGCCCAGCCCGCTCGCCGCCTCACAGCCGCTTTCCCAGGGCAACCTTCACTAGGTTAGAAAATGACCGTAACTGCATTATCGAGCTTCAGAACAACTCGCAACGCAAAAAAAAAAAAGTTTAAAAATAAATAAAAAAAGAACTACCAAAATATTTGTAGTTAGGTTGGTTGCCTATTTTTCATTGAAGTACAGGTAAAACAGTTAAATCAGGAGTGTAGACCCGAGAAGCTGCATTGACGGTTCAGTAACGTGGCGTAAAATGTTACTGGTACTAGTATCCAAGATGAGTGAGTGAGAGATTTTGATCAGCTCTTAACATCGAGGTCTTTAGCGTTGGTGAAGTGTGATATGACGTGAGTATGTAGCAGCACCGGAATGAACGGGCGTGGGAAACAGGAGATCCCCGAGAAAACCCGCCGACCAACGGCATCGTCCGGCATGATTTCCACATGCGAAAATCCGTGGACCGACCCCGCTGGGAATCGAACCCGGATCACCATGGTGGGAGGGGAATGGTATGACTATTCTGCCACCGCGGCCTCTATCCAAGATGAGAATTCGCGAATAAGTACACCTGTGAAATCGAGTGGATGGTGTAGTGAAACTACCTGCACGTAAGAGGCTCTGAAGTTCCATCAAATGCCGCGTCACCTCAACGAGTCAAGCATTAAACAAGCGTGCAAGGTTCCCGCCGAACCGTTTTACTACGGGGATTTCAGGGAAATTTTTTTTTTTGGACACCACGAAAGGTAAAGTTTCGCTCTACGGGCCTATTTCATGCACAAGCTCCTAAAAATGAATGTTCTCACATAAAAATGTCAAAAATCCCGATTCATTTTCCCATTAAATATTACTTGTCAGAAAATAAAGTAGTGTGTGGAAAATAAACCTATGTAAAGGTCCTTCGATGCTTTTCGTAGCTAAACCGGGTAACAAGACGTGGAATTGTTTCCAAATGAAATCAGACACGCCTCTTTATAACGATACTGTTCTAGTGCGTTTAATATCAAAATTTAATATTTTTACTGTATAGTATTAGTTTCGCAGACGATACTTGCGAGTACAGTTTCCGCTTAAGAAACAATTTTACCTCGCGGTTTTCTCATAACGGTGCGTCAAAGTCAAAATTTGCATGTTACGCTGCCATGCAACTAGTAAAACTCAGTTGACTTATACTTAAATGAAATAATTCATTAAAAATAACATGACATATAGAGACATGCAAAATTCGCGTTATTTTCTGACAGCTGACTAGACTCCAAGTGACTATAAGCTTGTTCGACGTCTCCCGCTGGCCAATATTGTCGTGGCATGCCGCGGAGAATGCTTACAAGGTAGAGAGGCCAATCTCCGTAAAGACGTGCCACACGTAAATGACAACACATAAACGTTCGTGGCCAATTGAATAGCAGATTATGCTCTGTTATGTATAGGAACGTGAAGCTTAGTCGGCTACCAAATGATAACGCGAATTTTGCATGTCTCTAGGCATAGATTATGTAACTAAAATTTAGAAAAACTCACAACGAAAAACATTTGTATTTTGAAAAATTGCTGAATAGCCATTTTTCTCTCTACTTTTGCTATTTTAAGATTCAAAATATTAAGCTGTGAGTTTATAAATGTTACGTTATGTAGTCCTTGGAAAGTTATTTTACTATGAATTGTTTGATTAGAGTAAGTCAATTGTTATTCACTGCTTGCATAGCAGCGTAACGTGCAAATTTTAACTTTGACGCGTCATTATGAGGAAACTATGCGAGCTGAAACTTTTTTCGTATGATTAAACTGTACTCACAAGTACCGTATACAAAACTAACAATATTTCATGAAAATATAAAATAATGATTCCATGCCACCTGAACACCCTTTAGGTGTTCGCCTTGACGAGCGTATTTTGGGTGTTCGGAGAGTAGAAGTGCTGAATAGGGCCCGGTAGTTTTCGCGAAAAGATTTCTGCAGCACATTGTTTCAGTACCTTACGTGCGCACCTGCATATCTGCTTTGTGGTCAGTGATTGGATGCCGTAACACCCAGTGTGTGATAGTTAAACCCGTAAATCACAGACGTGTTGTGTCACAGTTATCCATGTACTGATTGGCACAGTCAAATGAATAACAGCTCTGCACAAAAACACTCCGCCAACAATCATGAAGTTGAGGTGCAGGTGTACATGTAAGACACTGAAACAAAGTGGGGCAAAAATCTTTTCGCGGAAACTACCGGGCCCTAGGAATAGGCAACGAAGAAACAGCACCTGAATCACGCATTTTCCTAAGTAGGCAAGAGGTCTGACCTCTCGGCCACCGCGGCCCCATTTTCCTAAGTTTCTAGTCGCAAATTACTGAACTGGTGTGCAGTCTTCTTGCTGACAACTCACCTCTGTAAGATATTTATTGCGAACCTAATATTTTATATATTAGTTTTTTAGCGCATACGCTCGTGCTTTTTTAAATAATCTGCGTCAGCATTATCATACCTAAAAAAAAAAAAAATACCGCAGAAATACCCAATTTTGCAATTTTATGTATTGATAACATAAGCTTTAGAGATAAGTGGAGGACTTGAAACTGGTCTGCTCACGTTGTAACGTTCTTTGAATGCCATTCCTAAGCAGACATCTCTCACGTACGTTGGATAGTTTTCGAATAAACTTGTGCTGGCCGAAGCTCTGCACGCCGCTCAGCGGATTGAGTAAAAGGCACTGCCTAACTCGGAGCCCTGGCGGAGTAAGAATAGGGGTTTATATGTTAAATTATTTGCAATGGCATTCGGTCGCCTTTTGATATTGCTTCCGGACTTAAACCATTTTCTGCGCTGAGAAAAGGGTAATATTTCTACGTAAATAAACGTGCAGAAAATAAATTATGAATAGCCATTTTTGCGTGTTTTTTTTAGTGTAAAAATGTTTATTGGCCTCAATTTTCAGGGCATTGGAAAAAAAACTGCATACATGATCCATAGCAATGTACGCGGCACCGAGACGAACAAAAAGTCACTGGTGGTATATATGTAACTTCAACCGTTACTGAGCCAGGTGGAAAATCATTTTACCTGTAAAACCCTATGCTTGCTCCCGCCGTGACTTAAAGGCAGGCAGCGCCCTCAAGGGTGTTCAAGTGCGATAAAATCATTTAACCTGTAAAACCCTTTGCTTGCTCCCGCCGTGACTTAAAGGCAGGCAGCGCCCTTAAGGGTGTTCAAGTGCGATAAAATCATTTAACCTGTAAAACCCTTTGCTTGCTCCCGCCGTGACTTAAAGGCAGGCAGCGCCCTTAAGGGTGTTCAAGGGCGATAAAATCATTTAACCTGTAAAACCCTTTGCTTGCTCCCGCCGTGACTTAAAGGCAGGCAGCGCCCTTAAGAGCGTGTGGTAGATAAATAAACCCTGAAAACATTAATTGATTTCTACGCTTTTTTCGAAGCCAATATGGATAAAGTACTCAATGACATCCCTAGATAATGTTATTTGCCAACTTTATGAGAAAATATTTATCCAGAATAAATAATTCGTTACGCGTGATCTCTTGCGCCGCAGTTAAATACATGAGGTTCCGGCGTCAGAGATTGTGCCTCAGAAGTTCGTAACACTGGAAACAATTTTGTTTAAAACGTTAGCTAGAATTATTATCTACGATTGCTACTGTTTAATTTTCGCAAATTGGCTTCAAGAAACCTTTAGTTAGATTAATGCTTTTAGCGTTGATTTACGTACCACGCCCTCGTAAGGGAGTTCAAGTTCGACAAAATCATAATTTTATATTTTTATGATACATTGTTAGTTATGTAGACGGTACTTGTGAGTACATTTTCGCTTACAAAACAATTTCACCTCTCGTAGTTTTCCCATAACGGGGTGTCAAAGTCAAAATTTGCTTGTTACGCTGCCATGCAAATAGTGAAAACCAACTGACCTAAGTAAAATAATTCACAGTGAACTTACGTCCCATGAGCTATACAATAAAACATTTAAAAACACACAACGTAATATTTTGGATTAAAAAATAATCGCGAAAGAACAGAAAAAAGTTGTAAACACAGCAATTTTTTTAATATACGGAAAACAGTTCGCAGATTTTTTTTCAAATGTTTTAATACGTAGTCCAGTCGCTCAATGGTTGGAGGTAGAAAAAATTCGGATCAAGCTGGAAAGGTCTCATTTTGTAACATACTGAAACCCCACCGAAATTCACGGTGGGGAAAATTGTACAAGCTGTTTCAAAAGTATGGGATCGTTATATTGTATCAGGCTCAAAAACTATTATTTTAAAAGGTATAAAAAAAGCAGGAAGCTGCAAGAGGGGTAATTTTACTCACTGTTCAAAGATGAAAAACATGCTTAAACCCCACCCAAATCCACTTCGGTGAAAATTGTACAGGATGCCTCAAAAGTATAGAATCATAATATTACTACATGATCAAAAACTATATTATAAAAACAGCATGAAGCTGCGGGAGGGGTCATTTTATTCAGTTTTCAATGCTGAATAACATACTTAAACCCCTTAAACTGCATGTTCTGTTCCACCGTACTTTGTGTAATAATGCACCACCATCAATCACATATTTGTAGTCATTGACAGGAATGGTTATATTTGAGATTCGTCTTTTGTCATTTCAATGGCTAAGCTTACCTTGTCTGGTTTTTCTCATGAACATATCTTAGAAAAGTGATGTTTGGACTGCTGTGAGCTCATAGCTAAAATACTGTTCAATGTCATTTTCCCTACAAATTACAGCAAGCAGTCTGGTGAAAAGAATTGTTGGATCCACTATAAAAGAAGAACCACCAACTTTTACAGTGTACGTGACTTGTGATAAAGTTTATATTTGACTTTTCTTTCTGAAAGACACTGCTGATACACTCACATCATCTAGTGTTTCGTGAATTGCCAATCCCACCGTCTCTGCATCATCACAGTTTAAACCATCATTTTCTTTCGCAGCAATTCCTGTAGCAATGTTCCTCAGTCTTGAATCGGCAACTGAAAATGGGTTGTGAGTTTCGACTCAAGTAGAAATCTTCTCAAGATCAACAGTATATCTTTGGCATCTTGATTTTCCAAGTTCAGCGTGTCTTCTGAGGATTCATGTTTCACGCCTGTGAAGGAGGTCTTTGCATTGTGAATTCTTGCACCTGCGTGCATTGTATACACCCAAGTTAATCAATGTGTCTCAGACATGCCTCTTCCTCTTGTCAAACCTCCTCTGCTTTTGGTGGATTTCATCAAGCACTGCTCGATAGCTAAGTCAGTCCGAATTACAGCTTATAATATATCTGATCTGCGAGCTGCAACATAAACTGTTGATAAAGCCATGGGTGGCTGTTTTACAGGTCATTCATAATCTGAAGATACAAACGTTTTGCATAGTTATTGTGGCCTGTATAGGATCAAACAGATTTAGCATGCGTGAAACAGAAAGTAGGTGTAGATAACAGTTTCCCATTCTCTCAGCACCAATAAAACGTTTTATGACATCGATGTATGAGAGGTACCGTATCCACAATTTTGTTGTCCTAGATACGTTGCTCAGATGAGCGGACAAATCATTGATTCCTTTCTTTAGTTTTACTAAATGCCTGAAGTCTTCAAAATATTCACTTTGAAAGTCTTTGCAGTTTACTTTTTCACACAGCTCCTTCAGTTCTTCAAAGTCTTGTTCATTTAAGTAATTCAGAAGGTATAAATACATCTTTATCTGCTTCCTGCTACCTGCTATTTTTTCTACCCTTTATAAGTAGATCACACGAGACTGCTACAGTATCATGTTTTACTAACCCCTGTACAATTTTCCCCGTTGTGGGATTGGTTAGGGGTTTAATATGTTATTCAACCGTGGAAGCTGAACAAAATGACACCTCGCACAACTTCCTGCTGTTTATGTAACATAGTTCTTGAGCCTGATACAATATTATGATTCCATACTTTTGAAGCATTCTGTACAATTTTCACTGGTGTGGATTTGGGTGGGGTTTAATATGTTATTCAGCTTTGAAAACTGAAAGAATGACACCCCTCGCAGGTTTCTGCTGTTTTTGTACCTTTATAAACAAGAGTTTTTTTTTTAGCCTGATACAATGTTACGATCCCATACTTTTCAAGCATCCTGTACAATTTCCCCCACTGTGGATTTTGGTGGGGTTTCGGTATGTTATTCAACGTATAAAACTGAACAAAATGAGACCTTTCCCAGCTTGATCCGAAATTTTCTAGGTGTAGCGTGTTTTTTCGCTTGAGCGCCTACACTAATAGTAATGTTATTTCACTTACATAAGTCAATTGGTTTTCACTATTTGTATGCAGCAGAACATGCAATTTTTTACTTTGACGCACAGATATGAGAAAATTACGCCAGCTAAAATTGTTTCGTAAGAGGAAACTGCACTTACAAGTATCGTCCACAAAACAAACACTATTTCATACAAATATAAAATTATGATCTTATCGCACTTGAACACCCTTAACTCTATCTGAGACTAGCAAACCGAGGTCGCCATTTCTTGAATATCAATAAACACAATGGCAGTATGTTTTTTATTTACCGAACCGAAGGTGATAGATATTAAGACAATGATGAAATTGTACAGCCATCACTCCATCGTTAGCCACTACGATGCGAGAAGGCCAGTTATATAGAGTGGTTTACCTAAGAGAGTAGGTGACCGTTTTAGACTGTACATCGATGCTGGGCGAAGATTCGTAACCCAGCGAAAGAGGGTGTTAACAGCCTAACTAGCGACATGGATATTTCGCGGGTTCACCGACCTGCCTGTTGGACTTCACAGTCCTGTGTACACTATGTCTTCATCTACTTGTTCATTGACTTCTGCTCCGGTGAGTGGTCAGATGTACTGGTCACGCAAGCTAGGAAAGGTCCTGGCGACACGCAGAGGGGAAAATTCCTCATCCTCCTGCCCCTAACCAGCGGAAGTGTGCGTATCTGCTGATTGGTTGTAGCTGCTAATGGCAAAACTCAGGGCTCTGTCATTTCTCATCTTACTGGTTTGGGAGGGGAAATGTGGGGCGGGTAGCTGTGCAGTAGATACCATTTCACATCCGCTGCGCCACTCTCTCAAAACCTTTCCTAGGCTGCGGGACCAGCACACTGGCAAGATTGAGTGGAGTCAGTTGAGTGTTTTCACGTAGGTTAGCAGTTTGTTATCAGTCATCAGGTCCGAGTTTCTGTAGCAGGAATTCAATAACAAAATTAAAATACGTGTACAAAAAGTTTCAAATCTAGCGTATTCTCAAATGCATTCGCAAAATTTCCGGGTCTCTACCTATAACCACTAAAAAGCGCATTCCGTTACTGTTTACTAACGCTCAAAACAATGCAGGTCCGTAATAAGGGTTATTCAGCAGTACGGGGAAAGTCGTAAATAAAATGAAAATTTTTCGGGTGGACACTGGTTCATAACAACCGAAATCACTCAAGGTGGATTTTGAGATTATTTATTTTAACTTTAGGCCATAGCCTATTCCTTTCCCGTTTCCTGTATGCCCAAGCCAAAGATTCCGTCTTTAATGACCTTACATACATTTACCAATTCCATTGCATAGTTATCTATCACATACTCGTAGTACAACATTTTCATTCTGTTATTTTGTTCGGCCTCACTGGGTACAATATTACATATATAGGCCTAACACTGTTAAAAAAACAGTCACATATACAGGCCTAACACTGTTAAAAAAAACAGTCACATATATAGGCCTAGAACTGTTAAAAAAAACAGTCTCCGTTCATTTTGAAAATTTCTTCAGAAATATATGTTTCTCTGACAATGTAGATCCTCTGAAGCGGAAATAAATACCAGTTTTCTCAGCAACCGCTGTTTGTAGTTTTTTTTTTTTCAATGACGCTTCTCTGTAATGCACAAAAAAATTACCAGTGAAAATTAGTGTTCATACTATTACTAACCAACCAATTACATTCGTGAGTATTAGAAAGAGGCGATTATACCATAGCAGCATAATAATGTGAATATATGTTACCTCGATATTATGAAGAACAATTGCTTCTTCTTAATTAAAAATACCAGATTTTAACAGTTCCTCCAAAGAAATATATCACTGTGTGCAGCTGTAATAACGACCATTCGTTGGGTGAAAGGGGCGGAGAGGCTTAATACCTCCCTGATGTTACCGTGACTCGACGGCTGTTAACCTCATTGCAATGTTGCCAATGAATAGTGTAAATATTATGTCTTGACAAACGTATAAGGTTTAAAACTGGTCTTTAACGAACTTTATTAACTTAAGTAATAATTGCCTAGTAAAAAATTATAAGCACGCCTGTTTCATTTAACGTGTGCTTAACAATGCTTGACAGACTAAGAGACCACCCTACCTGCGCTTCAAATGCGTTGCAGTCAGTTAAAGCTATTCAATTTTTACGAAACTATTTAAAACACATTATATTTTTATAGCTACGAAAACAACACATACTTCAAACTATATCGCTACAGTTTTAAAAATTCGGCCCCTCAAACTTGTGAAAAGTGGGTTTTCCAGATTGCCGTACCTGGAAGATAATAACCGGATTAGAAAAAAAAACACAACTATAGAATCAAGCGTTAGACTTTGAACTATACTGACGCCAATAAAATAATATGGTGACCGCTAAAAGTCCCATAGGAAAGGGATACGTAATAGTACAGCACTGGACGCTAGCTGAGTAGCTTGCACGGAGCGGCGATAACACATTACATGCGCCATTTAGTGGCACTATTACCGCTCCTGCCTCACACACACTAACGCACCCTATCTAAGGACGCGACTCAGGGCGCGGTCTACCGCAATTTTCATCACCATTTTTTACATTTTTTAAATTTTTTATTTGTACCACGTATTTTCCCCCCTTATTTTAGACATAAATTGCAACTAAATTTGGCTCTTATAAAATTTTTTTATCTCTCATAGTTTTCGCGTAATGGCTTGTTAAAGTCATATTTTGCATGTTTCCGTTTTAAGGACTACACTAAAACCAATGGATAATCCAAACTAAAAAAAAAATCACAGTAGATAAAGACATTGCAGGCTACAATTTCATGCTCATAAAAATAAATAATACAACTTATTTGCATTAAATAAATGCTGAAACTAAAAATAAAAATTTTAAAAAGTCAATAATTTTTTTAATACATTTTTTTTTACCAAGCCTTTACATTTACACATTTACTGTATTCAATGTGGCTCAGTTCCAATCAAACTTATATTATAAAAATTGAGGTAAATCTACTCTACATATAATGTAAGCTAATTACTTACACATGTAAGGGAAAATTACTACACACATGTAAAGGAAAGTTACACAACTGGTAACGTAATTTTTCAATTAGTATTGGCGCTGGTGCTATATGGCAAATCTACATGACGCGCGAACGAAATTTCCGAGTAGTTTGAGTCGCGAGTACACTGACGTGTGGAAATTTCCACACATTTTCGAAAACCAGTTTTCCCGCACAAGGTTAGGGAATATTCTCACACACTTTGAGGAGTAAAATTACCAACTTTTTACACTGACTCTTTGTTCATCTCGGTGCACATTGCTATAGGATATGTAGGGCTGTTTTTTGTGCGACGGTCTTATTTATTTTTAAAGATGTTTGACTGCTTATTGATTAATTAGTTGAAGTTCTGGATACTCAGGTACTGTGACAAAAAGCTAGCAAGTCATTTTCCCGTGTAGCGCGTCGTTGTTGTCCTCTCGTGACGGACCGTTACTGTGGCAGAATTATCGGTACGACTCTTGAGAATGAAAGTTGCGTGCGCGGAGACCCCGATGACTACCTGCTATATTAACTTCCACGTCTTACAATGTCTCTTCAAATAACACTTGTAGGCGTCTCGGCCCGACGTACCTTGTGACTCGGCAATATCTTAATGGCGTCCCGACGCCCAAAACAACGACGACGATGATGGCACTCTGGCCTACAAAACCCCGCGGCTCGACAAAATGTTAATATCCTAACATAGCGGCGTTTCGACGACGATGGCACCCCGGTCCGCCGTCCTTTTCGGCTTTTTAGCGTCCCGAAGCCCGACGACAGCACCTCGGTGCGCCGTCTTTCGCGGCCCAACGACGTCTGCCGCGGCTCGTCGACAAATGTCCTACTCTAAGGCATTTCGACGCCTAACTCAACGCCAGACGGTGGCACTCTGCCCTGCCGTCGTCGCGTCTCGCAGACGTCTGCCCCTAAACCGTTACCGCGACTTCGCTTCGCATCTAATTCGCGTCAAAAAAAATCCCCGTCACTTGGCCCGCACGCTATAGTTCGATTTGGGCCAATCAGGAGCCAGCTTCCGACCTATGGCCTCGCCCCTCGATGACGACAATTCCCGCCAGAGCCGTATTTATTAGATAAGTACTTCATTTCTATTGGCTATTTACACAATTACATAAAACGGTTACTTGCTCGCTGACACTCCTGATCTCTTAGTTACTAAATAACTATATTACAATAAGTCTTATAAACTACAGGCTGGCTCCCCTCCGCACCTGTCCAGCAGTTAGGGGAGTGGCTTGCGTGTGGGTGGGGCGAGAGGCCCCAGACACTTTACTCTGTACCTGCTCGTGTTCACGAAGACACTATATACACAAATTATTATTTTTCCTTGTAAAACTTGATACAGTGATGATACCTTTATGAACGTACTGACGAGAAGATAGAATGGTCGTAATACATAGGTATGAATAAATGAGATTTTATACCAGTTCTGTAACACTTCTGACTATAAAAATAGAATTAATCGTAGCGGCGACAGTATGGGCGTGTCGCATTTGTTGAACATCCCGAAAATTTTGAGCAAGTAACAAGTAAGTACTAACAATCTTAAAAAACTCTGGGACTTAAAACACTTACTTTATACATACATATATTCATATATATATATATATATATATATATATATATATATATATATATATATATATATATACACACACACACACACACACGTGGTTATTCCTGCACTCAATATTTTCCTCGTCCAATGCAGGAAATGGAAATAGTTTTCCAGAGCTGCAAGGTCCTTACACTCTAAATCTGAATTAGTGAATATTCACTGATTCACGCTGACAGATGGAGCAGTTTCAAAAATTTGAATCAGTGAAAGTAGTCACTGTTTAATTTGTGAATATACACCGATTTCTTTCAAGAGTGCCAACATCTGACAAGTGAATCAGTGAATATTCATCGTTTTTTCCAGTTGTTTTCAAAGAACAGTTTTCACTTACTGAATCAGTGAAAAATTACCGGAAAATCTGTGGACATTCACTAATTAACTTGTGGAATGTTGGCACTCTTTTTCGGAATGAGTGAATAGTCACCGATTTCACAGTGGTTTCTCACTGATTCAGTTTGTTGAAACTGCTCCATCCATCGACGTGAATAAGTGAATATTCACTCATTCAGATTTAGAGTGTAAGAGGAACTACGTACCGAATGTCATTTTCCGCGTTTGAGGAGCGCAGACAGGGGAGTGATAAGAGCCAGTGTGGCATGTTCGACGGGAACAGCATCGCCTCTATTCACGGACCGTTAAACAAGCTTGCATATTTTTGTGCTTGTCTTTTTCCTAAGCAACTTAAAACGGTGATCATATAATTTAATATATGGATAGTGTGTATCACGGTCGTAGAAGTACATGTCTGCGGACACTCGCCTATAGCAATGCATTTTGCTTGACCCCCTTGTTGTTTGGCTGCAGTTCACCAAGCTACCGAGAGTGTTGTGCGTCTTTGGCGCTATAATCAGGGCGGTCGGGCTCAAAGTCCGCCCACTTTTTTCCGGTGTTTACATTATGAAGCAAATAAAGATTGCTGGAGCCGTGCTTTAGGATTGTGAGCGAAGGAAGTATTTCATAAATTGATAAAAAATACGTTTTGATAAATTGTTTATCTTTATAATCTAAACACTGGGAAAAAGAGTGAGAGAAGTGGGCGGAGTTTAAGCCCGGCCGCCCTGATTGCAGCGCCAAAGACGCACAACACTGTCAGTAACTTGGTGAACTACAGTCAAACAACAAGGGAGTCAAGTTTCCAGGCGAGTGTCCAGACCTGTTCTTCTACGGCCGTGGTTTGTAGTAAAGGCCTACACATGCTTCTAGATTTGTGTTTTACGAATTCAGGTGGCATTTTTTATTTACAGTTATCTAAAACAGCCTTTTTTATAGCAGTTTTGAGGGCCCCGAAAATCATGTTTGTAATAGGCGGGCTTCATTATTAAAATTATAAGTGCAGGGTTGGATTTTTATACTATTTTCGTCAAGAAACGTAGTAGCAATAAGTGTTGAGAGGTATCGTGTAAACAAAGAACAGATGAAGCATGTTAAAATACCGCTCTTGGTCGGATACAGGGTTATCTTAACCCTGTGAAAATTGGCATCTAGGGGTGGTTTTACTACCAACAATAATGGCATAGTGTCAAAATGTCACCATTTACTGAAGTTAGGCTATGTAAAACGGAGCAAACATAGCCCTTTCTATGCGACCGCAACATCTCTCCCGTATCACACACTCGGCCATAGTCATGTGCATAGATCCAGTGAATTTTGGGGAAACCGGGTTTCACTTGTTTGTTTCAATGCCTTACGTGCACATCTGCAACTATGCATTCGTGACCAATGTTTGGATGTTTTTATCTGTCAGCATCCTGGGGTTTTAACAGCAAATCACAGGTTTCCAGCCTCGCATATTAAGCTGGTTCTGATGGGCCTAGTCAAGTAAGTGACGTTTCTACACATACCACGCTGCAAATAACCACAAAGCAAATCTGCGTATGTGCACATAAGACATTCAAACAAGCTGCTGCATAATTCTCTCCATAAAGAATAGTGGATCTAATTATGCACTACCCTATCACGTGTTATCTAACAAAATAAGTCGAAATGTGTTTTTAATCAACCCTTAGAGCCAAAACAATAGGAGTGTTGTAACCATAAAAAATGTACGTAAACGGTTTCTTTTTTTAAACTAAATAAAACTGCGTCATACTATACAACTAAATTCTGAAGAGTGTCCCAAGCAAAATTCATAAGAGTGAGTGATATATTAAACCAAGCTAAAAACTTGGATTAAAATCTTCATTTTCTACGAAGAAAATATAGAAAAATTAGAAAATATCAATCGTAGATAACATTTTTTGCAAATTTTGCAAACAAATATTTTGACGAAATGACGTATTCGTCGAGCCTAGTCTGCTGCTCCAAAATAAACTGAAATTGTGCCCCAGAAATACGTCATACAAGAGATTTTTTTCACATAAAAATTACAGTTTCCTACGATTGCTCGTTTGTTTTTATCTCTGCATATTGACTTTGATAAACCTGCAATATTCAATCAATGCACTTATTAAATAATTTACCATTCCCTCTTAAGGGGGATCTTAAATTTACAGCATTTTCCCCGTTATGAACATTCTTGAAGACGTATCGACATTTTTGTCACTGTATGCTCTATACGTTAGTCTAGTACACCTTTCTACATTGTTAGACAATAAATCACTTCCATATTACCTCATATTGTTTGGAGATAAGAAATAACACTATCTTGTCTTCCATAAAGTAAGATAAGCGTAGTTAATTTATAATCTATAAAAATAACACTTACAACATGAAATGTTAGAAATGTTGAAATACCTTCAGGAATGCTTGTAACAGACAAAATACTGTAAATCTGAGATCACAGTGATTATCCTCCTTAATTCTAACGTCGAAAACACATTTTGACTTTGCCCATTTTTATAAACTATCACTACACTAAAGTAACACTCTCATATTGTAAATCTACATTAAAGTTGCTTACATACATAGTTGTAATACATTTATGAGCGTGTTGACATAAACTACACATAAAACAACACCCGTGCGCAGTTTGAGTACAAAGCATAGAAGAGTTTGTAGGAATGATGGAACTCGGTCTACACACACTGACTTCGTGGTTTTCTAGTCAGTTCACGGCAAGACTCGTTTTCCGAGCACCGCTTTGAAGTGGTTCGGAGCCCACCGTACCGGCAAAGATTCGTCTCCTTGAACATTCCCGCGCATAACCGTGAGATTTTAATGACATCGAGCGACGCTGGTGATCTCAACACTACGGGTGCTGACCGCAAAACTGCGTGCGAAGATTTATACGTCGTTCGTAATAAAGTGAGCACAACAAATTTTACTATTAAAAAATATCACTAGACGTTACTAACATAAAGCAAGATTAACTATAATCCATGTTTGTGTGGTCGGCAGCGAAATTACGCACTATAGTTCCGCGTATTTTCCTATTTAAGTACAACAATATTGAAACAAAATCGACATAATTGTATTTTATATGATTAATAAACGTATTTTTATCGAACTGTATAGCTTCCTACTAACTGCACGATTTATCTTACATGCGCAAACATCAAGTGACGTGTCTAGAGAGGTTAGACACACCCCGCTGTTAACCGTTACGCGCGGAATTAATGGAAAGATACGAATTGGTTGAAAACAGAACTTTGGCAAAGTTTTTTTTTAGTACTCGCTTTATCCCGAACAGCCTATAGTCGCTTATATGTCATTCAACTATCGTTCAACATATTTCGCTTTCTTTTGCTTAAGAATATAACTCAAGCATATTTTCACGTAATCTTGGCAGTTTGTTCTAATGTCTATAAACCTGATGTTAATGTCTTTAATGATATAATAGTTTAGACAGATATTTTTACCGCCCTACGAGACGCTTCAAGTGCGTTGTAATGTGAGGGAAATGCGTTTAGTTTTACGAAACTATTTCAAATACTCACACTGTGCCAATTAACAAAAATTTGACACACTTAGGACCAGAATGGAATGTCATTGTTCAGACAACATGCTCATTAAATACAGTTTTAAAACCCTCAAACATAGCTAACAATTGTCTTTTTAGGCTGCTGTACTTCAAAATGTACTAACCGGATGAAAACGAAACTCAGAATATCGTGCATTGAATATTACTACTGACTTTCCAACAGTAAAATTACATGGTCACCACCGTCCCATAGTAAAATGTATAGGCGGTAATCTATCATTCTAAATCAAGTGGCTCGTAGTGGTGATGCGGCATTAGATGAGCACTTCAAGGTCGCCCTTAGCTCTCCTTCGCTTCAAGGCCTTAGGCAGAAGATTGTTTGACCACTCGGCCACTACGGCCCTACGACTGACTTACAGACAAGTTTATTTTATTTGAATATATTCAATGAACCGTTACACGACTTAATTGATACGAATATTTACTTCATTCCAGCAAAGTTCATACCAGTGGAAGTAACTTGTGTATAACTATACAATACCCGACAAACCCACGATTTTGGTATACTACAAAGTTTTCCACGTATTTTTAAAAATAAAACTATCGTAACTTTACAAACAAATTATTTTACAAAGAAATTTTGTGTACTTTTACAAGGGTTTATAAAACTACGAAGAAATTCGTTGTAATGTTTAGTGTCTAACCACCGGTTCTCGAGAAAATCTAATTATGCGAATGAGCAAGCCGACCTATGCCTAACTTTAGCGGGTTACTCCAAATATCTTACTATACTGAACTGTATAGTTTTACCTAGATACACACGAACAAGGGAAATACATAGTCGTGCGGGATAGATTATATGTAGAGACCTGAAGAATTATATTTATCTTAAAAGGTCAAGCAAGAATTACAGCAACTGTAAATTCGTGCCAGTGTTGACTAATTTGGCACCTCCTTGAAGTCGCTGATCCAATAACACAAATGTAACAAAGCGCAGGACCGTATCACAGTGTCAGCGAGCAGATAATGAACTGCTGTTGTCTGCTTGAGTAGACATGATATATTCGACTATTTGTTCATTAGCTGCTACTCAGTGGAACAACAGACGATGAACGAATAGACGGGGCTTGAGTATGCATAGTACAATGGCTTCTAGCCTGCAGGTAATTGAATTCGCGAAATTTTCCTTTCCCTACTAATAATATATAATCTACGTCTCGTCGACAGCGAGCTCATTGGATACTTTGAAAGAACTAGAAACAATTACAGGAACGAGGAGAGGAATCGGCCGTGGCCTGTGTCAAAGTACCAACCCTGAATCCGCCTACAGCGACTTAGAAAACTGTAAGAAACCCGAAATCAGGACTGGCAGAGTCGAACCCGGGCCCTCCCGACCTTCCCCGAGAGACGACGAGATCCACGCAGGGCACAAGTGGCTGAGAGCTGTGTGCCAGTGCGGCACGCCACTGCCGTGTGCCACGCCCACTTCTACGTCGACTATATATACCGCGAAGGCAGGCTTGTCTTCAAGGCTGCGCTTCTCAGCTGTTGTCACTCACCACCGCCAGTCGTGTTCGTCTGCCAGTAATACTTTGACCACTGATTAGGTGTGGAAATTATTTTTCACCAGCTTCCTTCAATGTCTTACGTGCACATTTTATACTCTGCTTCAGAGTGTTTTGTGCACAGGCATCGCTCACGTGACCAAGCCAATCAGAAGGTTACTGCGACACGTCTGTGATTTTCGGACAGAACGCCAAGACGCTGAGAGTCACTACAGTGCCACGCTGTGATTTGCAGGGAGAACCTCAAAGCACACGATAGTTAAAATATCCAATCACAGTCTATGAAACACAACTGCAGATGTGCACGTAAGGCACTGAAACAAACTGGGGCAAAGATCTTTCCTCGAAAAGTTAGTGGCCCTACCTATGCAATAAGACACGCTGCCAATAACCGTGAAGCAGAGCTGCATATGAGGAAGTAAGGCACTGAAACAATCTGACGGAGAAACCTTTTCTTGAAAATTCATAGTCCCTTCCAATCACTGACCAAGAGCTAGAGCTACAGATGTGCACATATGGTACTACACTGTAGTCAACTAAATCAGTGGTTATAGTTACATTTCACATCTCAGCTACGGAGTACACATTTCGACAGCTGGGTACACACATCTATGATACGGTCTAGAACAAAGTTTACCGAAACTTGGCAACACTGAAACACTGCGTTGCGAGTGGGACGTTCACGCAGGTTTTCAGTCAGACCTGCAATGTTGGCTGGTTCCTATGTGGAGCATAATATCAGTAAAGTGATGCAAGACAATCGCGATAATCTATCATATAAGTAAGGACCCCTGTTTTTCGCGAAAAGAATTTTGCCTCACTTTATTTCGGTGCCGTAAGTGCACATCTGCAGTTCTGCTTCGTGTTCAGTGATTGGATATTTTAAAACTGAAGAGCCTTGGTATTCTACCGGCAAATCACAGACATATGGTGTTGCACGAACGTTACTGTAATTGGCAAAGTCAAATGATATACGGCTCTTCACATAGACACGCTGTCAATAACCATGAAGCAAAATTGTAGATGTGCACGTAAGGCACTGAAACAAAGTGTGACAGTATTCTTTTCGCGAAAAACAGGGGTCCCTACGTATAAGTGAATTTTCCAAAAGAGTGCAGCTGTCTGTCACATGAATGATTGGATGATGAATATGAATCAGTTTACAGACGAATCACGAAGTTCATTTGTGAAACGCCACGGGCCATGAACTTTCCGCGAAAAGAACTTTGCCTCAGTTTGTTTCAGTGCCTTATGTACACATACGCAGCTTTGCTTCATGGTTATTGGCAGCGTGTCTTTGTGGAGTGACGTCTTTTATTCGACTAAGCCAATCACAACACGGTTACTGCACCACCACACGTATGTAATTTTCTGGTAGGTACACCAAGACACGTGAGAGATAAAACACCCAATAACTGACTATGAAGCAGTATTGCTGACGTGCACGTAAGGCACCGAAACAAACTGGGGCAAAATACTTTCGCGAAAATTTCGTGGCCCTAACCATAGCAAACACTGGCCAGTTCAAACATGGACAAGCCAATAACGAAAGAAGTAAGTAAGTAAGATATGGACAGATGATATTGAAGCATTGGGAACATTCAACTATTCACGTGATAGATAGGTATCCCTGATGATTATAGACACGTGAATTTCTCGTTACTGTTTGCTGGCAAGATAGAATTCACTTGCCTATGCTCACTCGTATATACTAAGTGATGTTGCTGACTCCGGGCCTTCCTAGGATCATTTTACAGGATACTGAGCATTTTATACAGTGGACCATATACGATTGGTTGAAAACGTCCTCCAGGCGCCCCACACAAACTGCCAGCCAATAGCAGAAGTAAGGCTAATTAAACTATAAATTAGAAAGGTCAATGTCAAAAGTTTGGCACAGGGAAAATTTCTGCCGCTTGAGAGCTGGTATCGGTACGGAATCTAAAGTGACCAATCACAGAGCTTTCCTGAATTTTAAGTTGCATTAAGTTGGTCATTGACGACGTGAGATTGGTTTCTTTTCACGTTAATGATAAGTTAAATTAGTTCAATCATTTCCAAGCATATTTAAATTTAATTTTACTACAGTTTTGTACTTTTCTGGTCCCTTAGCGATAGCAGCGAAATTAGTGGCAGGAGTTTCCCCTGTGCCAAACTCTCCTAAGAAAACACATTTTCTTTCTAACCTGTAGTGGAAATAACCGTAGCAGAAGTCATATAAACACAGAGTAGTAGCTAAGTCCATTCTGCTATCTGATAATTACACGAAATGTGTAATTCTCTACTAATTATGAGCTTTTGTGTTCCTGCACTGTGCATACAAGAAAAAGCAAAGACATTTTCGGTACACCGCAGTCTATTTGAGGCGCAAACATCCAAAACCAGACATGTCCAAAATCCCGAAAATGAGAAAATTACCCTTTCTAAATAAATAAGATGTGTTACATACGAGTATGAGCTCTGACTCCATTAAAACACGTCTTATTGAAATGTGTATGTTTATTCTCAGTTAGTGCTATTAATTATAATGTTTATTCACTTTTTCTACAGCTAGATAAGGTGTACATGTCTGGTTTCGAAAGTTTGCTCCTCATTTAGCCTACTCTGAAGCGGTTTCGCTGTAGGTTATAAGGTATCATTTGCAAGGCCCGCTATTAGATTACGTGTACAGAGAGTGAAAAATTGCAAAAACCTTATGTGCTAGAGCTTCTCCAAAACACTGCGGCTTATTACCTCTTATGTGAATAGACCATATGATTATTAGTTCTCACGATTCCAATGCGTACACACGAAGAACAATCTTCAATTATTAGCTACAGAAAATTTCGTGGGAAGGAATTTATTTGAACGAGCTTGTGTTTTAGTGTCTTAATTGCAGCTGTGCTTCATGATTATTGGCACCGTGTCTTTGTGCAAAGAAGCCTCTGATTTGACTGTGACAGTCGGAACAAGCTTACTACGACACCTAAGTCTGTGCTGCGGGTAGAACACCAACAGAGACTATATAACAATACAGACGTGCAACGACATGGCGGCTCGTATGATACGGGCGAACTTCGCCGCTTATTGGCTGCCTGAGGTTGTTGATACCAGCCACGTGTCTGTTTGGCTCCTGCATGTTACGTCAGGTTTCCTGTTGGCCTGGCTGCCGGCAAGCAGGGCAGACGCATTACGCTAATTAGCGGTAGGCATTTCCGCCATGTTGCTGGCCAGCGAAGACATTTTACTTGGGTGTGTGACTGAGTTTGCCGTCCTACCAGCCATTTCACTTCTGTATTCCTGACTATTCTTTAACACCAAGTCGTCGCGAGGTAAAATTACTGGCCACGAAGCAGTGCTGTATATACGTAAAACAGAAACAAACTTGACTGGATTTGTTTGTATGGACATACTCCATTGCGAAATAAATGACTGCCACAAGAAAACTAAAAGTAAAAATAAGACAAGAAAACATAAATAAGCAGAGTATGCTTTAGTCATCAGTCTTATTTTTACTTTTAGTTTTCTTGTGTCTTATTTTTACTTTTAGCTTTCTTGTGACAGTCATTTATTTCGCAATGGAGTATGTCCATACAAACAAATCCAGTCATGCACTCCGTTTGCACAGTTCTTTCAAAGAAACAAACTTGTGCGAAAATCTTATCGCGGAAATATCCAGTCCCTATTCATTGTCATCATAATAGAAGTATCATTGGTTCAGACAAGGGGCACTAATAACAGGAAATGGACGCCGCACACTTAAAAAATACATTAATCATTGTGTCGTTTGTATTTTTCCGTTTGTGTCTGCCGTCTGTTGTATTTTGTTACGTCTCATCGTTGTGTCGTGTTGATATTTTTCTGTTCGTGTCTGATATCTACTGTGTTTTTGTTTCGTCTCATCGTTGTGTCGCATGTAAACATTTTATTACTTATTATTAGGGACTGGAAATTTCGCGAATTCAATGACCTGTAGGCTAGAATATGCTCAAGCAAGCGCCGTCTATTCGTTCATTGTCTTGCTGTTGCACTGAGTAGCAGACCAGTTGACGAATATTCGGGGCTTGAGTATGCATAGTACAATGGATTCTAGCTTGCAGGTCATTGAATTCGCTAAATTTCCCAGTCCCTACTTATTATGTTTTATTATTTTCCTTTATTATCTGTTTGTTCTTTGTTTTTATTTGACTCAATTCCATTTTTTTATGTTATGTTGTGTATGTATCCCGTTGACTAAAGCATGCTCTGCTTGTTTATGGTTTTCTATTATTTGTTTAGTTTTCTTTGGCAGTCATTCATTTCGCAATGGAGTGTGTCCAAGCAAATAAATCCAGTCATGCCCTCCCACTGCACAGTTCTTTCGAAAATCACGTTAAAACTCAGTACACAGTCCGCGTTTTACGCAATAAATCTCTCTCTAATGATGAGTAACGACCTCGTAGAAGCATTCATGTTGGCTACACATCATGAAATATATGTATTTTTAATATATATAATTGTATGAGTGGCAAAGCGATGTCGTGTTTCAAAACTACACGGTATAAGACACGACTGTATACCATTAGCACGCGTAGCATTGACATGCCTGCAGTAATAAACTAATGAAAAAATGGTGCTAGTTCTGAAATAATGTTACTGGAGAATTCGTTCCTCCACTCTTGAAAGCTACTGGTTAGAGATATACGAGCATCTACATACACCTTATCAGATATATTTAGCACCGGGTTCTCTTGGGACGCATTTATACTTCACCACTGACGAGTATAATTCTCTTTATATCGTGTGTGTATGTGTATATATATATATATATATATATATATATATATATATATATATATATATATATATATATATATATATACATATAGTATGTGCAGTGCTTAAGTAATCAAAAATATAATTAAAACAGCTATGACATGTCTTGAGCGATGTCTGTGTTAACACAAATCTCAAGAGCTGAAAAAAAATCTTGCAATACGGTTTGAAATGTGGCTGCCTGGACAAGCGTATTTAGCGAGTAAGAAGTCTAGAAGTGCGGCTATAAGGGCGACACAGCCCGCGCATCTCGCCTGACCCTAGACACTATGTGTAAGTCACTGAACTGAAGAGCAGTCTTCTCGCCGATGTACGGTATATATTCCGTGGTTACTTTTTCCATTTTATAGCGTAATTTAAAAAAAATTACACTGAATTGTACACGCCTATCACCCTAATTAGGAAGAAAACACAGAAAAATGGAGCGTGTGTATATATACACATCTGTGCGTGTGTGTGTGTCACAATTCCATCAATTTATCGATTCCAAGCACGTTTGCGAATATGTACTTGGAGTGGAAACATATCACAAAGTCCTTTTTTGAACATAGAAATAATACTGGTAGGCCTACTTGTTTGATTAAATAAATGCACTCATTGCCTTTTTAAGAAGCATCTGCACTAGTCGTGTCTAAAGACGAAAGTGGTAGCTATTTTTTGTGTTGTGTAATCTACTATTCCTTTTTCTACGTTGAACCTTGTAAATAAAACCATGTTTACAGTGGCTTATCCATAGCTTGAGTGTTGCTATATTTAATTTAAACAATGTATTTTATGTTGTCTGATACAAAAAACAATTTTTCACAGAAAGCGTGATAATTTATTATATTAAATGTGTACATTGTATGTAACTTAATTGAATAGTAGTCGTCTGATACGGAACATACACAATTATTCGCCATGGACATGTTTTACACTGTCAGAAGAAAAATAATTTTGTCAATTAGCACTGACTAATATTTTCCCAAAACATTCGTCGTGTTTCCGGCATTAGTGAAGTGAAATGTTCGATGATGCCTTCTTTTTGTTCTGAGTGTAATGTAATTATGTAGAAAGCTTAGGCGTACGGGCGAGATGAAATAAGCTGGTTCAATTCCTCTAACTGCAAAGAAAATCACTGTAAAACTATTTAAGTAAGTTAAAGAAATCTGAACACAGAATAAATTAGCAGGAGATATGTACACAAAAATTAAAATTGTCGAGTACATTCAAGTTAATTACTCTATTCCCACTACTTTGAAACATTTAGGTACATATTTCCCCAGTTTGTTCTTCAAAACGGCGCACATTTCTTGCTGCAGTGCAGGGATTTATGGATCATGGGCGGTTTTTGCCACTCCGCGTTCATATAAGCCTCGGGCGAGCTTTTCAAACTGCTTTTGCGGCTCATGTTCACTGCTGAGCACACTGGGTAAGTTACGGCGTTTATTAAACATTTCTCTTCTGTATAACCGTCCCTAATGACCTCGTTGTCGACGAGACGTACAGCCCACGTACCATACCGCTTTTTTTTTTCTAAATGTCTAAACAACTACGTGTCATTATTAAGGCTTCGAGATAGTTCAGTTCTCGTTGTAAAAATATGCAGAGTTCTTTTGAACAGGTGTGATGTTTAAATACGACTTCACATGACGAATCCAATCTCTACAACATGCGAGATAGGCTAGTAACTTAAATGTTATTTATTTATTTAATGCCTTTATTTAAATGAAGAAGTTAAGGCATTTAGCCTTCTCTTACACTTAACCATTATCATACAAATACAGAAATATAGAACACAATATCTTACAATATAAAAAAGTAAACAAATAGTAATTAATAACATTGCATACATAATATCATTTGTGTGTGAAAAATGATGGCATATAAGACGCTAGAATAAAAAAAATAAAATAAAATAGTATTAAGTAATGCGATACGTCATACAAAATTATGGAGAAGTAAACCTAATACTGTTATAGTTGCATTTAATTAAAGTGCCGGATATTAAGGCTGCCGTTTGGTGAAGGGTATGTTTGTGTGTGAGGCGAAAATAGATGAGGCACTACAAGCGACACCGGCTGGTACATGTATTGTGATATCGCCTCTACGGCCAAAGTCGTAAACGCGCGCAGTGTTCCCGCCGTAACGTTCTTACTGTGGGACTTTGAGCGGTGATCCTATCATTTCTTGAACGCGTTACTGTAGCAAAGTCCAATGTACTTGTAGGCCTCAATTTCGAACAAATTCGTTGAATATATCTCGAGGAACAACCGCGTGAAAAAGCCGATTTTAGCCAAGTTTGAGGGCTTTAAAATAACGCTTCCAACGTGCGTGGTGTCTTGAAAGTCACATTCACAAGTAGTGTGAAGTGTGTTTTATTTTCGTAGCTAAACATTGTGGACGCACGTTTACTGGTCTCCGAGAAAAAACGTAACTCCGAACACGCTGCCCGCACTTGGAGCGCCAACCAGGTGGCACCCTTAACGCAGATGACCTTTTGCAAACGTTGCACTACAAAAATATTTATCTTACAGCTTAGGGCCGTGCCAACAGAGAGGGCGCAGTGGGCAGCCGTCCCAGTCGCCTTTAAGTTAATCTGAGGGGGCAAATTATTCGCCCCAATTCTCTTTCTGTTACCGCATTTTACCGCATTAACATTTGGGGGGGGGGAGGGGGAAATGTATACGATCACGCCCAAAGTGTCAATTCACGTTGCTAGGAGTAAGTTAGCTGTTATGTGCTTAGCCCCATCTCCCCTAACTCCATACTAGTTAGTTGCCACGTCCCTGTTACAGATGGAGCAACAATGTTTAAATGCGGCTCTTTATATTTTATCAAGTTTATGATGGACTTGCTGATTGCGTCCTGACTTAATACGGGATGCTCCAACGTCCACATACCACTCTGACCCACGTAGTACCAGTGTGTGTGTGTCTGGAGTGTTTAGCAAGTGATAACATTTTCCACACAGAACATTACAGCACTGGCCATCTACATAAAGCGTGCTCACCCTTTATTGAAGCAAACATTCTGCGTGTGTTTACAACTACGGTAGTAGGTGGGCGCTGAGACATCGTATATGAACGCGGACATGTATAAATGACACCCATTTTAAAAACATACCCTACAACCCACAACGCAGTATTCGATTAAACGATCCCTCACAGACTCTGCAGCAACGTAGTAACGTAGGCTTTACTGCGGAGAGCATGTGTGTATAGTAGCTACCGACGTCATAACGCTCAATGCCTGTACGGGCGAAGAACGCATGCCAGTGAGACACTGTGTGAACTGGTGCGCGGACTATACAGGATGTTCAGATAACCATGTGTTGGAAACAAATAGTTGAGGAGTAATGAGTATTCAAGGGTATCGGGTGTGATTCAGAAGACACCAACGGTAATTGTTTACGGTACTTTAATGTTTTTATCAATGTTACAATAAAGGTTCAAAATGAACAGCATTAACCTTCGCGCAGAGCCCGCATTGACATAGCAAGGAGTCCCGTGTTTGCTAGAATACGCACAACCAACGTATACGCATTTCAGCGAACACGCACTGAGAGAAAGACTTGTTTCATTATGGTAAATATATTTGTTTGGGTCATGTTTGCTTCAGCTAAACAACATTTTGTTGGCAAGACCAAGCCTCGAGTCCTCCAAACTAATGCAATTATTTCCCTCGACCAAATTATTCATTTAAACGCACTTTGTTTGGACCAAACATATATTTGGTTACTATAGGACGTCGAATAAATATTTTGTGTAAACAAACAACTCGTTCCAACTTGTCTACAAAATAATATTGTTAGATATAAGTGATGTGCTTTGAACTAACAATGTTTTTTTACAATGGACTAAATGATTTTGTTGGCGAACTGTATCCATTTGGTTGACTTGTGGAAGGTGGCAGTCCGGCGTGCGTGAGCAATAAGATGGCGAACACTGAATACCTCGGCTTTCAAAATATAAGCTTGTGCGACAAGTAGGGCGTCTAAACTGTTAATCAGCATAATTAAAGGAACTTAATTTTAGTGATAACAATTTCAAAGTGGCTAATTCGATTGATCACAGAATTGAACATTTAACATTATTTGACGTCGTTTTCGTTCTCGCAGACGGAAAACAAACGCGTTTGAAAATACAGCAGTGCAATCGTAAAAAAAAGTTATATTTCTATACAAATAAAAAACTCGTTGCCACCGAAGCACTCGCAGCTCAATTGGTTAGGTCGTGAATAGAAAGAAGAAAGGTTAATGGATCAAATCCTGGCGTCTGTTTATTTATATATTTTTTTTAATTTCCGAAATTTTTTAAGTTAATACAAAACAAATTTTTTTAGTTCTTAAAATATTGCACGTGCATTTAATATGTCCAAAGGATTATTTTTATCACCAGCAAAACATTTTGTACTGTTGACAAAATACATCCATTTTCCTCAAACAAATCGAGGGAACAAAATAATTTGGTACGAGCAAACAAATATCTGATTGCCCCTATACAAACATATCATTTGGTTGATTCAAACAAATTTTGTTTGCACCGACAATTTTTTTCTCAGTGCATCGATACCGATGCTAATTTTGAACGTTTATTGTGACATTGATAAACAAATTAAAGTACCGTAAACAATTACCGTTATTGTCTTCTAAATCACACCCGATACCCCTGAATACCCATTACTCGTAAACTACACTGTTAGAAAAAAAATTCCGTGAAGTTACGGAATTAAGTACAAGCAAAAAACTATCCAGAAATCATCGTAAAATAACGGACACTCAGTTTTGCTTGGTAATGGAACCCTCTGTAAAGTTACGGACAATACGTTTTCCTCACAAAAATTGAATATGTTTAAATTACTGACACTCCAATTTCCAGAAATATGAAGTACTCTAATTTGCTGTTTTCTCGAGATCATAACACACCATTTAGAAACCAGAACTATTTCTCGAATATGCCGGGATTCGAACCCACGACCTTACATTTTCCAGGCAGACACTCTACTGTACCACAGTGACAAGGCAGTCGATAGTAAGCGAGTTCCATGCGGTGGTAAGAGACCAACTTTATAAATAAACAAGTTTTGTTTTTGACATCCTGATTTTACAATACTTCATTAGTATCATTATGAGAAAAATATTTTACTGGGGCAAAACACAGAGAAGAGAAGAGGTGCAATATTTTTTTCAGGTGCGATATTTTTTTCAGCTGTGATAATTTCCACGTAGTGACATGCATGGCCGCCGCCTACTGCAGTATAGGTGAAGCGAGGAGGATAAATTATGTGTGTGGCCTTCTCGGAACACTTCAGTCACAGGGCTACGAGTCAACTGCATTGCTCGTCGCTCCGCAACTCTTCTTTTCGCGGCAAAGTGTGGACAACCAGGAAGCAGCACTTAGCTTCTAATATCTTAGTTTGTCTTCTTTTCGTTTCGCACCAGTGTGCATGCACATTAACTCTAGGAGGCATAGTGATCATTCGTATCAGTATTTTTTTTTTTTTTTAAGAAACGCAATAAAATTTTGTTTAAAATTGTAGAAACATATTTCCATGAATTTATGAAAAGATACGGACAAACATCCGTAAACTGGCATTACGGACAAACTTCCATACACAAAAAACTACGAAAGCCACTTCCGTATAGTTACAGTACTTTTCTGTAAATATTTCCGCGAACTTATGGAAAATTTTAATAGTGTATTTGTTTCCGACACATGGTTATTTGGCCAAATGTATTTGTATGTGTCTCCTTCATCTTACCTATCAATTTGGGCATTGTATTTTGAACATCCGATAGATAGATAATTGCAGAATGAAGCAGCAGAGTATAAATAAAGCAACTCTACTACCAGCTCAAGTTTCCAGCGTGCAGAGATATGGACTCAGATCCGCCCGGCATCGAACCCTGATGGCCGCAGTAGGACGCGACGAGACGACGTCAACGTCACAACCCGACTAGGAGAGTCGACATGGGGGTTGGTGGCGTGCTTTCTCTGGTAAACGCTGCAAGGCACGTCATTATTTCGCAATCTCGCCTCGTCCCAGTAACTTGGTTATTCTCGAAGGAGGAATCTCGTTATAACAGTTGAGATGTTGTTGCACAAGAACACGCCGGTAAATTCACTCGAGAGGAGAGTTGCTAACACTCTCGTCTCTTTACTGTGTACACAGTCGGGTGAGGTTACTGCACTTCCATAGATATTATTGCATGTTCAGCTTCTTACATACCAGACTAATGTTACCTCGACATTGAACAGCAACATCAGATATGGTTTAAAATCCAGTGGCAGTCGTACATGATAACTCAAGAGTTTTAGTGGTAAACCGGGAATTTAAAAGCACTTACACAGACATGTGACGCGATAACACTTTTATTCTACTCAGTGGCGTATCGTGCTCGTGTTCCAAGGTATGCAATATACGCACCGACTATACACTTTGAGCAGTGGAGTCAATGTGCCTATCCAGTCATATGTAGGGCCAGGTAGTTTTCGCGAAAATATTTTTGGCCCACTTTGTTTTAGTGCCTTACGTGCACACCTGCAGCCCAACTTCATGGCTATTGACAGAGTGTTTTTGTGCAGATTCGTTATTCATTTGACTGTGCCAATAAGCACACAGACAACTGATGCCACACATCACGTCTGCGAATTGCGAGTTTAACCTCCACACGCTGGGTGTTAAAACATCCACTCACTGACCACATAGCAGAGCTGCAGGTGCGCACATATGGTACTTAGGTGCGCACATATGGCACTGAAATTAAGTGCTGCAAAAATCTTTGCGCGAAAATTACCGGGCCCTAGTCGTATCCAATAATCATGTGTTGTGTAGACTGAGGTGTATTACTGGACAATACGTTCCTTGCCTCTTATACGCTGCTTCTACAAGTCTAATGGTCCCACAGACAACTCAGTATTGAGTATAGTCACTGCTTAGCACCGCACGCCTTGGAATACGACCACGATACGCCACTGATCCTACTTACGCCAGCAAAGAAAAAACTGAGCGATCGGTAAGGAGGCTGCTTGGGTTGACGTAATTCGCGCGTCCGAGACCTGCGCTAAGGACGATATTGACAAGCCTATCACACCTCATCCTGGCCTCTAGGATCAAGTCGGTGCCGCAGTTGACACTCGTGGTTCGATTCCCGGCCGGGTCGTCCCGGACTTTCGCGTGTGGTAATTGTGTCAGATGATGCCGTTGATCGTCGGCTTTTTTTTAGCGTGTCTTCAGTTTCCCCTTCCCGTCATTCCGACACTGCTCTATACTAACTCCATACCGTCCTTAACTCAATTCTAGGCGCTGAACTAGAGTGTAGTCTTCTTGCCGATTGCTCGCCTCTGTGAGATATTCCGTGGTGATTATATCTCATTTTGTAAGGTAATAGTAAAGATAAAGATGTTCTGTTCGGGCGTACACCACTTTGAAGATTCTACACAAAGGTACGGTAAGTGGGCTTTACGTATTGTCAACAGCGAGGTGAGGTCTTTATAGACAGTGACACTCAACTTGGTACAATGACAGGAGCTGGGAGATGAATCGGCCTTGACCTTTGTTAAGGAACCACCCCACCAATTTGCCTGGAGCGATTTCGGGAAACCGTGGAAAACCGATTTCGGAGTCGAAATCAGGATAGCCGGAGCCAGGGATCAAACCCGGGTCCTCCAGAATGCAAGTTGCGTCACATCGCTCGGTTACTTCACAAATTAACCACAAAACTAAAAAGAATTTTAAAAACGTCAACTTTCGAAATTTTCAGCCGTGAGAAAACGAGGTACAATGATCGGCGGAGATCCTGAAAAAGATGCAGAGACGTACGGATGGTGATTCATCATCGCGGGAATTGTCGACTCTTCGCACAGACTTCAGTGTGATGTATTAATTTCCGACGCTTCTCTATTGTTACTGGCGAGTTTCTGTATGACTGGGTCAATCCTAATTCTAGTAGGCTACGCCTAAACGTCTGTGATTCATTCGTCTATAAACAGCTGCACCGTGGCACATAACCACAGAATATTTAGAAATATAGAAGTGAAATAGCCGGTAGGACAGCAAACTCGGTCACACTCGCCAGCAAAATGGCTTCGCTCGCCAGCAACGATGCGGAAACTCATACCGCCAATGAGCGTAAGGCGGCTGCCCTGCTAGTCAGCCAATAGGAAACCTGCCATAACATGCAAGAGCCAAACAGGCACGGGACTGGTATCAACAACCCCGGGCAGCCAATAAACAGAGAAGTTGGCCTGCATAAAATGCTGCGCTACGTCACTTCGCGTCTGTATTTCTCTTTAGTCTGTGACACAACCATCGGCCAACTATACAAGGCAAGCACGCTAAGCTGATTTAAACAACACGTTGGCAGAGAAGTTCCTTGAGATATTCCACCACCTCTACAAATGATGCGATTTTGGTCCATTTAACAACGTGCGCAGTATTGTAGTTGGGGCTGAGGCTGAGGGGCAAGCAGACATGGTTGTAGGATGGAACGCGACCTTGAGGGAGCGAGGCTTGGTCGGAAGATGTGGCGGTGAGTGACGACAAGAGACTATCTAGCCTCGCTATTTCGGGCAGGGCTCGCCCTCACTATTCTCGTCGCACCCTCATTCACGCCCGCCGTGACGACACACGTCGACGCGCACCTCCGCTCAACCACCGGACTTCCTGTCCAGATCAGCCCGCGATTAAACGTTACGCAAGTCCCGCGCAACTATGTATATTTACATCAGAAAAAAACCCGTATCTGCCGGCCCAACGGCTCCTCTCCCTAACAACAATGCGCTTCAGATTAAAAGAGCGTTTAAGGGGGAGTGTTAGACAATTTTATTGTATTTTCAGTTTTTGAGCCATAACACATATTCGAATTGTGTTATCAAAAATTTCTCTTCGACAAACCATAGGTAAACTGCTTGACATTAGGCGTATTTTAGCGGTTGAATTGGTCACAAGCTGTTAGCAAGCGTTTGCCGAATCTATTTGCATCTACAAGAAATCGCTAAAATGCAATATTCAGTAAACATAAATGGCTACCACCATGGAGTAACGAAATTGTGTACTTGTTATTGTCTTATCAGGAATAGAATTGGACTGTATAAAGGAAAATACTTCTTCACGAATACGTTTATTGGAAAATAAACTACTTTCACTATTTTTTTTACATGTACAACATAATAAATTGTAGAAATAAATTTGATTGTGCACCAGTATATGATGAAAAATTAATATTGCATCATTTTATTTTAAAATAACTTAAGTTTCGTCCATATTTCACATAAATACAGTTTGTTTTGGTTTCAGATTTGTTCGAAACAAAACAGGAAATAAAAGTAAAGGTAAACATCCTGTGAACAAACCCTGTAACCGTCCTCCTGCCTCGTTTGCCAGAAACGTGCAAACACCCTCAGCCTGGTTGCAGCATATTTGCAAACATCCTTGTAAACAGGAGCGCTAAAATGCTCTATTTACAGGTACCGCTACCAATTCAACCGCTAAAATACGCCTATTAATAATAATGGAATATTTCATTAATTTTTCATGTAGAATGATTGCAATAGAACATATAATTCTCTTACAATGATTCTGCATGACAAATTAGTGAAAGATTCCATTAATACTTATATCAAGCAGTTTACTAAGAATATATCCTATGCTTCGTCGAAGATAAAATTTTGATAATACAGTTTTAATAAATATTACGGCTCAAAAACTGAAAATACCATAAAATTGTACACACGAAAGACAAAGACGTCACTCCCATGTTACGGCGACTTTCTTATTTCGTGGTCAATTTTATAGCGGTGAGGGTTGGCTAGTCCCAGTATCAATAACAACCACACACACGAAACAAATTTAACTGCGGACAAAAATATTAATATTTTGTAGTGTGACATCGACACATAACAATGTAATATTTTATTACATAACTTTATTGCAAAAAAATTCTTGAAAGGGAATTATTTTATTTTGGACTGAAATATATTGTATTTTCGGCCGGCTGAGGGAAGAAAGGCTTATAATTAACACTGTGGAAAATTTTTGTGCATTATTTCCTGTTTGTAAAGCAACACAGGAAAATGTTACAAAGTTGTGAAATCACTTGACTAATAAAATTCGTTCACATCAGAAACAATTTATGATACCGCTATCTCCTCGCACACATATTTAATGTATTTCGTAGTCAACCACATTCGCCATTCCAAAAGTTATTGCTAACGAGTACAAAGTACAACACACGTGGGAATGAATAAGCGTGTACGAAAACATAACCTGAAGTAAGCACATTTATCTCAGATTTGTAACTACTGTACCTAAATAGTTAAAAACACAATATACACGTACACAAACTTAGTTTAGCATTAAAAAATTAATAAAAACGACGTTCGTTGTTGCCTCAAAAGCCAGCTAAGCCATGCTCTCCATTTTGACCAACTTAACTTTTCAGATAGGCCTATTTCATCACATTCTGCACCTTTCAAAATAATTTTTAAATTATAAAACTGCGTATTTAACTTTTAGATATCAATTCCATTTCTGAAACGACGAAATGTAATAAACTCCTAGACAAAACTCTATTATCGAATAAAAAAGTTGATCTAGTAGTAAATGTTAATGTTGGCATTGATACTGAGACTCACAAAAATAAGACATTATAGTCCTTATCTAGTGTCAGGCCCCTGGTTAAAGTGGACAAAAACTACTTACAATTAAAAAAAAAATTCAGGCCTTTATAAATAAATTACTGTTTGTAATGTATGCGTTTCCATACAATTCATACATTTACGACGAAACGTTGGTGAGCGATGAGTTGCGTGTTCGCCCGTGAAAGTATGTGACAAAACATCAATTTACTTATTTGGCATTGGAACAAAAGTGGGCAGCGGTACACTGTCGAATACCAGAAAATTTCCCTTTTCAAAATGGTTCTAAATCTGTCAAACGACCCTTAATATAAATGTGCCCTATTTAGAATTTAAAAAAAAAAAAAAAAAAAAAAAAAAATTGATAATCAAAGGTATTTAAATTTTCTCAATTTTTAAATACACATTTCAAGATTGCACCAAATTAAAATGTTAATCCGCATGAACTCTAAACCCACTTATACATAGTAAATTAGTTTAATTAAAGTTCATTAAAGGGTTTGCATGTAGTAATGTTTTAAATTTCACCATAAATTTCAAAGCAAACGTAACTAAACAATTATGAACTGCGAACTAACAGTCCGATTAAAAAAATTATAATTATTACTATTTATTCAGTTCCTATACCTTAAAAAATAACTGAGTCAGTATATAACTCTGTGACTAATTTTATAAAATTTGTATTGCATTTTTCTTAATCTTAAATATTACATATTAATTGCGTTAAAATATATAGCATACAAAATTATTTTGCAGTTCGTGTTGTGTTTTTATTTCACTTGCTTTGATGGGAAGTCTCAAGAATACGAACAAACTTAATACAAAAAAAAATTGTAATTTGAACGGCCTTAATGCCATGCATAATCCCTCTTTTACGCTACTATTGCAATAGTAATAGTCGCTAGACGTTACGCGGGGAAATATACGAATTGCATGAAAATAGAAATTCAGCAGGGCTTTCTTGTGTGCTCATTTTATTCCGAATCGGGTATAACAGAGCTGTTGATGTGCAGGTAAGGCATTAAAACAAAATTGTGTTAAAACTGTTTCGCGACAAACTCGTGTTTCTGTTTATAGCTGACTGTTTAACTAACGAAATGTATGTTAAAAACTGACTAGCCGAAACCATATCACGCGTTTCCTACAAAAAAAAAAGTACTCTGCGTAGTAAATACAGGTGTGTTTTAAACACAACTGTGAGACAGTTGTATGATATATGGTGGTTTAAGGTTCAAAAATAGTTACAATAAAAGCAGTACCAATGAATGATCATGGTCTTAACCAAAGGTAAAATTTATAACATCTCAGTGCATTACTGTCAAATTAATTCCTTGAAACACGGAAGAAACGTCAAACTGGTATAATAGGCGTACGTAACCCATGAAACGCAAATAATTGCGTATTTATACCTGACAAAAGTAACATTCTTATCGCAATATTTCTGAAGCGTGCTCGCGTGGAGGAAAATTTGCACAGCTGTAGGCGCACGACGCGGTTTTTACCATCGCACGCCTGCGTGTTATGCAACACGATCTACACACATATACGCATAGTCACACTACGTTGTTCTGCAGGCGTCACAACTTGGAAGACAATAATTAAAAACTACAAAAGTACATTTCCGGACGTAAGTGATCAGGACTTTTGTACTGCAAATGGATACAGAGAAACTGTATATAGAGTTTGTACACTGAATTTCCAAACACACCGTGCAAGTAATGATCACGGTAACTTTCTCCTCACTACATCTGCTTGTCATTGGATAACAATCCACTGCACTGGTGCTATACGGAAGAAAATTCTTATGAATTCGCACCGTTCAATAAGTCACTCAGTCGTAAAACTAACGGGCCACCACCTCAAAACACAAAACAGTAACCTTGCAAGAGCTATATCCTAGCAGCCACAGAGCAGCGATTAATCTATACACTGTGATTGCGTTTGGGATGGTCCGGGTTCGATTCCCGAGCCTGAGTTTTTTCCGAAATAGCTCCAGACGAATGCTGGGAAGATAACCGATTTTCTTTAAACGTCCGAGGGCATTCCTAATCACCTAATAAACCAACTAAGACATGAGATTATTTACGTTTGAATGTCGAACAAAAATAATATTGTCATAAACGTTTCTTGCGTCATTACATGGTTTTAACGAATATTACACAATGTGTAGTCTTTCTATAAGCATTATCGTTCAAGTTGCAGGTTAAAACCAAACTGTTTGCCATTCTGAACTTAAGGCGGATGTGGGCGAGTCCTAGTGGAACGGGGGTGCGGGGTGGAAATGCCTTAGAAAGCAGATGTGCCCTTATTCCATGCAAAAAAAACGGGAAGTCCGAGGATCCTCCCCCGATAAAAATTTGTATTTTAATGTGCTAAATTGTACTATTATATTTAAGTATGGTTCTTTAAGAAACCGTAATATTTTATGGATAAATTACAATTTAAAAGTGATAACCTGCGTGCTGATATATCAATAAAATTAAGTACATTTTAAGCTTCTGCTCTGATGTATTTTTACCCTTCATAACTGTGATATATCTTGAAACATAACCCCTACATTAATTTTAATGTATAAAAAATTAAATTGCACAAATAGTTTGGCATATATAACTTATAACCTTTTAATTTAAATTACGGAAACAACTAATTTACTATCTACTTTATAAAGCACTATTCTATATATTGTTATCTCACAAGATCATGTAATCATGATTGTGTGGTTAAAGTTGTGAGTACTTTGCAATGTTGTAGGAAAAGTCTGTTTTTGGAGCAGTCTCGAGAGGGGCCATTTCATATATTGCCCCCCTCCCCCAACCCTTCTGTATTCGGCCCTGGCCCAACACAAGACTGGCACTATGCGTTATACATGTACCGATACAATATGCCTCGCGCAGTCTTCTTGACGTCCTTTTAGGGGATTTCGGTTTTCCATGGTTTCCTGAAATGCTGGGATGGTTCCTTAACAAAGGCCATGGCCGACTCTTCTCCCAGCTCCTGTTATTGTACCAAGTTGTGTGTCGTCGTATCTAATGACCTTGCTGTCGACGAGACGTAAACCCCACTTACCTTACCTTTCTTTAGAAAGCGATACCAGCACCTTTGAACCTGTCCTATTTACATGGTAAACCAATCTGTAAACATAGGGCCTACTAGCAATGTGCAACTGTTCTTTATTTCAAATCAGATAGGCATTAGTTTCTAGAACACTTGCATACATGGGCTCTATGTTAGGCAATAAAGAAGTGCCGCACCCTGTACCTAACATACGTACAATAAACGCTATTTCTGTATTTGCTGGTACTGTATGTTACTTGACCACTCGTGCTGATACGTTTAAAATTATGGTACATAACGTTTCCCCAGATTGTATCTGGGATATTTTTTCCCCAAACGTTTAATCGAGCAATTTTCCAATAAATTCCTCTTCTTTATCGGCAGTAATCACAAACCTGGCGGATAAAGTAATTGGCTTCACCGAATCACGAGCTAGCGGTGGTTCTGCTGGATTACAATCACTTTTACTACATTTTATCCTCAAAAAAGCGTCGCCGAATTTTTTTGTTAAGCTATAAAAATTTTAATCGAGGGTTGAAATAATTTGCTTACCCCTACGCATTATTATAGGTTACTGGAAGAAGGATGGGCGCAGCGGGGGGGGGGGGGGGGAATGATGGAAAATTATACGAGCTAATAATAAAATTCTTCGCCAATATAGCGATAGTCAATATCCCTGATCAATATTTCTTTGCAATTACTTGCCACGGCATATCTTTGATACTTGAACCGGTTCCGTCCGTCATTTCACTAACGAAAAATTGAGAAAACACATTCATCGTTTTCCTTGAGAGCAAAATGACATTGATCTACTTCTGAACATCGGCATCTCCAAGCAAGGATAGTGTTTTGGAAAGATGACGGGGAACAAACTGTGCGTTCAATATAGAAAGCCCCCTCCCTTCCCGCCCTTACGTTACTCGTAAATGCAGTTGTCTATTTTGAAATTTTTTTAGCCACATGCGGTGTCTCAAGTCTTCTCAATTTTAATTAAGGATTATCGATAGTGTTCTAATGCTGACGTGTTGCCAAAAGAGAACTTCTTGATCGGGAACTTCGCGCGCGCGCGCGCGCGCGCGTCTGTGTGTGTGTGTATATATATATATATATATATATATATATATATATATATATATATATATATATATATATACATAATTTTTTTCATAATGTTACTAATAACAAAAAATAAGACAAATCTATGTATTTTTGTGATAGTATAAAATGTCCAAGACATAATATCAAAAATTTGATTTCTACTAAACGCCATAACTGCCACAAATTTCACCAAACGACATAACATGTCAACAATTACTAACTTTATTAATATTAACTTGTTATGTTATTTCTGTTCACTTATCTCTATGTATAATAGGGTTCACATACTAACTGACCCATATGAAGCTGCAGCCCTAACCGCTAAACCTAGAAACGGAAATTTTTTACAGGAACTCCCTTCAGGTTGTAGGCAAGCACTACGCAGGATTTTTCGAAATTCGACCTGTTAGGCTGTGAATCGTCTATATATCTCGAACGCGACGGCCCATCGTCGTGATTTTTACTTAAATGCGTCTCTCATAAAAATGCATACAATGATTAAATATGTTTTAAATGAATCGTCGATTTATCGTTTTGTCTGAATGAAGTTACGTCGTGATTTTCACCTCAATTGCATACTAATACAAAAGTTTAACATATAATGGTAAGGTTTTGCAAAATCTGACCACTAAAGGGCGGAAAAGCAAATAATTTGCTTCTAGTTAGCCCATGACATCTACTTAATCAGTTGAGACATCGACATGTTATTTGCTCCAGAGTTATGCTGAAGTAAATACAAAAATAATGATATCAGTTTTACACCTACTGATAAAATAACTCTCAATTAATCAGGGGGGAAATGTAGTCTTTGTAAACCTTTTCAGAGTCTATGATCCGAAAAAGTATGTACGGCCACCGAGAATTAATTTGTAGGGACGTTGACATTCTGCAATGGACGACTTGAAAAGAGGCGGAGCTCCAGTCTGGTGTGGGATACAATTACTACCTCCATGGATACCGCAACCGATAACCTTCATACAGGTGTTTGGCTTCACATGTCCAGGATGAGATGTACGTAAAGAAAATTTATTTTTTATTTGGAATTTGCCGCTTTATTCAGGTAAACATTGATCTTATGCATTTGCGTATCTTATGAAACTAATATTGTTTTTACACTTATGTGCAAGTCTTAGGAGTGCACAACATTTTTCATTTCTGCCATCACCTACTAACAATCAGCATGTCTGCAAACAAGCTTTGTATCCCACAACACTCTCCCCCTGCAGTGTGACGTCAGAGGGCGAGTACTTCAATTCGTCCATTATATCGTTACGTATTAATGTACAATCACTATGTGTCCAAGAGACCGAATCACGGTCTTTGAATTAAAGGTCTGGACCACGGCCGTAGAAGAACAGGTCTGGACACTCGCGTGGAAACTTGACCCCCTTGTTGTTTGGCTGCAGTTCACCAAGTTCACGACAATGCTATACGTTTTTGGCGCTGCAGTTAGGGTGGTCTGCTCAAACTCCGCCCACTTCCCTCCCACTAAGATAAACAATTTATCAAAACGTATTTTTTTTATCAATTTATGAAATACTTCCTTCGTTCACAATTTAAAATCATGGCTCCAGAAATCTTTATTTACTTTATAATGTTAACAATGGATTACAGCGCCAAAAAGTACAACATTCTCGGTAACTTGACGAACTACAGCCAAACAACAAGGGAGCCAAGCAAAATACATTGGTAGATAGGCGAGTGTCCAGACCTGTTCTTCTATGACCGTGGTCTGGACACTAACCTATCTACCAAAAAATGCTATTGAATTGACCCCTTATGACTGAAAGCGCCACTAGTAATGTAGTGCTGCTTTAACAATGCAATATAGCTTCGTACTACTGCTGCTCCTAGCAGCTATGACACGAACTTGGTTCTCGTAGTTCCATTTTCGTAATTTTTAAACAACACTAGAGTGCCAGTGGCGCCAATCAGTCATAAGAAGGTAAATTTTCAACTCCAAGAGTCCAGACCTGTTCCTCTATGGCCGTGGACTGAATATTTTATTTTTAATGAACTTCTGATGTTACGTATTGAGGGAAGTGATCAATGGTCGTGCTCGAGGTAAATGAGTCATCGTACCACGCATACTACTTATACCATCTGAAAACGAACATTTTCACGGTAATTTCTTTGAAGAAAACCGCCGCAGCAGGACCTTTACAGTGTCTGAGAAATACGCAGCATAACTTTGACTTAATAATTACGTTACAAAAATACAACAACGCCGCTGAAAGTCTGATAGAGGTGACACTACAACGGAAGACAATAATCGAGGTTCAATTCCTGCGCATAGAGGTTGTGATATATCTTACGAGCATGCCAGGATTGACCTTACCGCAAAATATCTCGTGCCGGACATCTCTACCACTTTGTCTAGTTCTTATTTTACCAGTTTTATCTTGACAACTTTAGTTTCAGTACCTATATGTATCAACCTTTCTTGCACGACAGTGCGTACATAAATGTTTAAACTTACAGAATATCCAACAATTTTGCAAACCCCAATAATCATTATTTTGCGACTCGAAACTGATGACAAGAAAGAAAAAAATTACGCTACGTTGGGTACCAACTATCTCACTGTTTTATAGTTTTGTAAAATTCTGGCAAATTAGTTAACACCATAGTGGGTACAATTTTCTCACTTCTAAACCGTATTTTGGTCGTCTATTTTTGTGTAAATTGCAATCAAAGTCTCAGCTGTGACGTTCTTTGTTGAAAAACTAAACCACTTATCTAACTGAGACTGCGATGACCACGAGGTACTCGTTTCCAAAGTTAAAATACACAATTGGAAAATTTACTGAAGGAAAATTTAATGCAAGTAAATATAGGGATAATTTGCAATACTTTAAATGCTATTTCACATTCATTAAATGGCAAAAAAAAAAAAAAAAAAAAAAAAAAACACTTCGTGGAGAAATCAGAGAAACGTCATATAATAATAAATAATCCCGAATATTTACTTACAACTTCATCAAATTGAGTGTTTTAAATTTTCTTATTAAGGCTAAACAAAAAGTCAAAATTGCGCATTTATGGCAGTTAACCACAGAAAAATTATACAAACTTTTATTTCCTGAAAATTTGTACTTCTTTTAGTGTCAATAATTAACCAGAAGTCTACATAACTAAAAAATAAATCAATCAGACATCACAACGTTTGTATTATAGGAAGGGAAGTACACAATAACCTGTGTTCTGACGATGAGCCAAAATTAAAATATCTCTCCATTCCCTGATATATTATAAAAATCATCCAAGCATGCTGACAAGGATCAGTCCCCCTTAATGCAAACTTGAACATTGCCGAGAGAGCAAAGGCTCGTTACGATCGTGCGCGGACAAAACAAGATTCAAACACTGTAGTCAACACTCGTTGTTACCGGTCGTTACAGAACTCTGCCCGTTAAGCGCGCCATGACGAAACCTAACGACAGCTCGCCCAAGAAAATTGCAACAAATGCCCAGGAGCAGTGCTCGCATTCTACTCGCTGGCGAATACGCTCCGTAGGCTCTAAACGCCGAGTATAGTTGCCTCACTGTAAGTTCAAGATTTTAGAAACACAACTGTTACAAAACTGGCGCTGAAAAGATTACATTTAATGCTATATAATGATTTTAAAAAAAATCAACAAAAGTACTCTATTTCAAATAATTGCACCGTAATAAAGGCCTACACTTGTCTGTGCCGCCTGTCAAAATGTGCAATAATCAAATATTGAACTCACTGTACGAACCTTATAGTGAAGGTATCGCTGAAAAGATAAGTTCGTCTCCAATCAAGCACTGTGTTGTCCTGTTACGTATCGCATAGGTGAAAAAAGTTTACGCTCCCTGCTTTCGTAGTCAAGTACTGACACTGCGTCTCTATCATAAAGTGTGAAGACCAATGACACGGACGTACAATAGGGACTTAAGGCGATCAAGTAATCAAGCCAAAATCGCGATGTGGGTTGCGCACTGTCTAGCAAGAAGTTCTCCAAGCTGCCGTTGAGAGGTGACTTACAAGGGTATGATAAATATAACAAAAACCTCAGTTATAACTACACATTTTCGGAATTCAAATATATATAAAAACCAACAACTAGCAATCCTACATTACGATATATTTTTCCTGTGTCAGCGAAAGTGATACATCTGATCGTAATAATCTCTTTAACTACACTTAAATGCACGAAATTTCGGCATCCGATACACCTCAAGCTGTTTGCTCATTAAGTTGACAAAAACCTCCTCATAAAATTGAAGTTGATAATATTTCTCTTTACTGTATTTCAAACATTTACCGAACATCTGTAACTCGCTTGTAAACATCTAAACCATATCCCATAACCGTCGTCTAATCGTACTAGACGCAGGACACAATACTCACTGATTTGAAGAATACGCAGGCAGAAAAGAGTCTTGAGATTTTCCATCATCTCTAAATTTTTTTTAAATGCACATCATTAAACTAAGCAACGTCGTCCAAATCAAAGAGTTTGTGTTACAACACAAACTGTTTTACCCATGACAATATGCGAGAGCACACCAATTGCCTGCACCAGCCTGCAGACACTCAGTCAAGTGTCCTATCGAAGGTCATCTGACACCGCAAGTGCCGTGCGATTTCACTGTGTGTGTGGAAGGGGAGGGGTGTGGGGAGGCAATGTGTGTCTCCAATGTCTGAAAGACGCCGACCAACTTTAATTAAACATGGCTCTAACAAGGTTCTTGTTATTGAGTCACGAGATTAAGCCTTGGCAAGGTCATATTTCAGCTTGAGGTATTGTAAAAGTAACCCAACCAGTGTTTTCAAACGTCAAATACATCACGAGACCCTAAATTGTTTGCAGGACATCATACAAAACGTGGTGATCGAGCAGGGCAAAACTACATCTTGGGATGTTCAAAAGGTAACACAAGTAGAGATTTCAAGCGTCCAATAAGGAGAGTCAAGCAACTTTCACGATATCATTTGACACCAGGCCAGAATCCACTGTCCTATACTCACCCGAACACACTCTGTAAAGTTATTGGCTCCGGGCCTTCGTATTATTTTGTGTTCGAAGTACATGCTAATGGGTATTTTATAGTTGAAAGCGTCCTTCAAGCGCGCCCCACATACTGTGAGAATCAGCAGAAGTAATATAAGCACACACACACAGTAACTTGGAGACAAGTTTACTGTCAGATAGTAACAGCAGGTCTCAACTAATAGGCCTACTTCACCACACCCTGACCTATTCGCAGGATTTTATAGAAAACCGGTTGATCGAACAAACCTGTCATATGGCTGATGAAACCTAGCAACCGCCTATAGTATTACTGCCGAGAGGATTGCTGGGTGTGTCACACATCGGTGGTGGAAGAGATGGGAGAAAGTATCCTCATAGCCTCTTAGCTTCATCAGTGTCATCTCACAGCGTTAATGAGCACCTAGTCATAAGTATTGTTCCAGGCCGCCTCAAACGACAGAACAGTAACCTGGCGTTAAGGTTAATTCTACTACAGGTTAGAAAGAAAACGTGTTTTCGTACGGGAGAGTTTGGCACAGGGAAAATTTCTGCTGCTAGTTTCGCTGCTATCGCTAACGGATCAGAAAAATACGAAACCGTTGAAAAATTAAATTTTGAAACCAATTTAGTGTTTTAAATTATCAACTTAATGTAACATAAAAAGCCAGGAAAGCTCCGTGATTGGTCTCTTTGCACCCCTTACCGATATCAGCACTAAAGTGGCAGAAATGTTCCCTGTGACAAACTTTTAACATTGATCTTTCTAACCTGTAGTAGAACTAACCTTACTTGCGTGTAGTCAGAGCCACTGTGCCCTCTCCTCATCCCATCCTTACAATGTATCTGCTCTAAAGATAAATAATCGATTGTTGGCGGCAGATTTACATTCTCGTGCTCCTCTTTCTCGTTCTCTCCTGGCACTTCCACAAGTGCACTGCAAAGACGAATGGAGAGCAGGGGTATTCATTTATATTTTAACACGAGTACCAAGGTTTCTTTTGTAAAAATTTTCTTTCTATTAACTTACAATAAACGTCTTTGTAGTTATGGAAAATTTTGTATTCTTCAGATCTTTTAACGTTAAATAAGTGTTGCAAACCTCCATGTATACATGCTGTGATGATCTTTGTTTAATATGGAAGAGTTTAAAACTTTCACTCTATTATGTTCATTAATTAAAAACATTTAACACCTTAAGTACACTAAAAAAATTGTTGTAAAATTTACAAAGAAGGTAAAGTTTGCAATACTACAAAAGGAATTCGCTATATATACCGAAAGGTTTCTGCTATGAAATTTTTTCTTTGTAAATATGACAAACCATTTTTTGTAGTTTCACAGACGTTTGTAAACGTGTAAAAAGTTCTTTGTAAAATCCTTTGTTTATAAAGTTACAAAGATTTTCTTTGTAAAAAACTTAGGAAAGATTTGCAGTCTATTAAAATCACAGGTTTACGGAAATTACATAGCTATACAAAAATCACATCCTCTGGAAATAATTTTTCTGGAATAAAGATAATTTTAATAGTGATTTTATGCTTCAAAATAAATAAAGAATTTTACTAATACGTATAGCAAATGTATATAAACAAAAAATACATCTTAGAATACAACATGGTCTAGTGGTAAGACACGAAGAATCTTTTTTTAATTTCACGCAAAGTATATTTATTTAAAAGTTATTTCATAAATAATTTGTGTCATTATTTAAGTAAAGCGGTTATTTAAAATGCATTTGATTCCTTATTGCAAGTACATATACAAAGCTATGCCTATAGCTTGTAATTTTACAAACATAGACGTTGTGTTTTATTACAAGTACAACCATTGTAGCTGTGCAAGGAATTTTTTTTGGCAACTGGGTTTACAAGGATTTTCTTTGTACAGGAACAAAAAAAAATTACAGTGTAGACTTCCAGACGAGCTTAACAATGTACGTGAGTTCGCTGTCACTGTAATAGACTTACACGTATAAATATGATAAGCTAATACCTTGGATAGCTACGCCCAAGAAGTACAGAGAGCGAACAGACAAACATGTTTAGGCAACACAGAGTACGTAAGAAGGCGTAGGGCGTATTTTAATGGCGAAATAAATATGTTCTACACGCAACAGTGACTCCACAGTTTTGCTGATCAAACTACATACTCAGATATACATACACAAACATGAAAAGAAGACTAGCTAAACTTTTCTTTAACTCGAAGACATCAGTAATGTAAGAATTGCTTTTAATTCGCCTTTCATACGCTGGTTTAGCTATTATACAGTATGTCCAGAAACAAACGCCTAATTACACGCGAATCATGAGCTAGGTTGGAGAGAAAAATGTTAATGGCAAAATGTTGTATAATGCCATTTTACATGCACAATGTGGCAACATAGTACTGTAGTTAGTTCACTCTTACGCTCCACAGATATTACGACGTTCCTCGTAAGTATAGTCTGTCTCATATAAGAATTCCAATTTTTGACATTTGTGTTTGCATTAATTTTTTAGTTGTTTCCATGAAACAAGCAGTGATTTCCTCTGCCACAAGTTACTTTTGCACAAACACACTTAGCTGGGTCTCAAACTGTGCAATTTATCAAAATTAAAAGTTATTTCCTGCAGAAATTGGTACACGCGATAGCCTTCAAAACTGTCAAAAAATGGAATTCTTTCGTGAGACAGACTATACCACATAGGTAACACGGGGTTTATCTATCTCGGCAATAAAACAACTGAATGTTCGTTTCCTGGCTTAGTGAATTAATCGTGAACTGCTCTCGTAAGGCGTGCAATAAAATAATGATTTTTATACTTTCAAGAAAATGAACGTCACATACTCTGGGTGCCTACTGCCGCCCCTCTGTTTTCAATTCCACTATTTAGCAAAATTATTCCTACCGCCGCCCCTGATATCCGAAACAAATAGCTGAAAATTGGAGAACTTCGTTCTCCCTCGACGTCCGCGGCCAATTGCCTCGACCCACTTTCTCTATCGCGGCTCTTCACTGTCTTGGCGGCAAACCACCCTCCCAGTCCAGTGGTCACGGGGGAAGGGGGGGGAGCTCCGGCCAATCAGTGTCGAGCATCCTTTAAAGCTCCGCCCTCAGATAACAGATTCCGTCTCAATTCACCTCGCCTTCTTTTATTTTCAAATTGCATTTTTCATCTACAATTACATATTTAAAATAAATACATAAAATTGCACGTTGCATAATCTCCCTAACACTGTTCTGACCTGCGTATTATTAGTGCAGGTTAAAATCCCGAGCAGTCCAAACATTATTCTATGTGTACTTGACGTAACATACATGAAATAATACCTGATCATGGAGTATCTCCGTACAGTGTGCCACATTGCGCAAGTAAAATGTCGTTGTGCAGTACAACATTTTTCCACTAACATTTTCGTCTCCAATTTATCTCAGGATTCGCGCGGTGTACTTATAAGGCATTTGTTCCTGGACACCCTGTATAGTTGGTGTCAGCGTTAACATATTTCAAACTCTACTGCATCGAAGTGACTGTCGTGCGATGGCTGAGTTGACTAAGGGCGTTTCATCTCAAACTCCTAGCAATAGCAATTTTCATGAATGCTGCTGTTTCGTCATCAAGGTTGGCCGAGCGGTTTGTCAACCTTTACAGTACGTCAGATAGGATACACGTTAAGTCTTGATAGACGCGACAAGAAATTCAGGAATAGTGCGCAACATATCCCAGAATAGGTGTTTCGGGTAAAGTGAAACTCTGATTACCTGTTTCCTTTAGATAATTTGTAGTTTCCTGCCACTTCTAAGCATAAACTACGCAATCTAAGTAACTATCAAAGTACCCTACACAAAAGTAAACATTTGAGGTCACTTTAGTAATATTTTTAAATCATTATTCTAGACAAGATGATTTTGTAAAGTGCTCTCGTTATCGCGAACCAAATACATATATACAGAGTATTACAGTACACGTCCATTGTCTACACTGCAAAACATAATGACTTTCTTCAGACCAACAAAGATCTACCATCCCCACACCCTTTACCAACTCGCCATATGTATATTCTACGTCGTTCAGTCAACAGAAAGCACTAGAAGGTCAGGCTCATGATGAAGTATTTTTGATGTGTCCATAAATCCTCGATACGCATAGGTCATTCCACTGACGTCTTGTTTCTACATAGTCCACTCATATGACTCGCTTATGTCAGAGGCACACATTGCTGACTTCTTTCGAACTGACTATAAGGCCTTCTTAAATGTTAGGGTTGCAAGTACTTAAAATTAGCATTGGTGGTAGTATTCCAGTTCCCCGGTTGTATATGACGTCATTCAATGTCACAACTGCTCCAGTTAGTTTTCAAAGTAACGTTAGCAAACATACAGTGTTTTACGGCCAACTTTAATTTCAGCAGGGCACAGTATAATACGAATACCTTAAGAATTGCGCTGCGAGTTATAATATTGCAAGACAGAATAAAATAATATTGGGTTTGGATTTTACAATCAGTTAATACATATTTGACTGAATCTGGCAGACCTACACTGCCTATACAGGATGTTGTCAAAATGCACGTCAATACTCTGGGGAAACCATTCCCCACATCTAGAGGAACAAAACATTTTATAATTGACGTACGTCGTAAAACGCGCCGTTGCTGCGCTACAGTTCGCAGTAGTCTGATGTGCCGATGATATCTTTTCACATATTTCTATCAATCTTCAAGATTATTTCTACTGTAATATGTGTTAGTGAAATAGCGGAGTAGTGTACAATGTACAGCACTGCTGTGATTACATTACATATCAATATTATCCTGTTCGTGTTGTGAACTGCACACCATGTACAGCGCAGAAGTACATAATTGGGGCGTTTTCGGACTTAAGGCCGTAAGTTATAACAAATATAATTTTTTATCCTCTATATGTAAGCATTGATTCCCCAAAATAATGACGTGCAATTTAACAACATCCTGTATAGGCCTACTTGTGTCCAACACTGTCAAACTACCCTAATTACGTATAAAAGAAACTGCGATTAGCATTACTGTTCCCACCTGAATTTCTGTTGACCTTTTTTCGGATTCGTCGTGTTGTAATGCAAACCTATGAACATGCAAATATTTTAATTATATCAACTTTTGTACCTCGATGAAAAAAATGTAGTAATTAGAAACTTTAAAAACGGCAAATGATAATTTTAAGGGATAAAAGGTTGGCCAGTTGTTGCAGCACAAAACTTCTTTTTTATTCATACATCCACACGTTCCCCCAAAGCCGCTGTGTAATCTTGCGCGAATGCAGCCCAAATTAAACCCACGTGAATAGCTCTCTTAATGAGCGCAAGTCAAAAACAGAAATGTGGCCCAGAACGTAGAAGAAGAGAGAGAAAGGACAGGAGGGAACGAGAACGCAGAGGTAGTGGGAATACGACGAGAACCTCTACAGTATAACATCCTCGCTGCCGCAGAAGTCCTATATTCATGCGGAAAATGTCGGGCAATTGGAGGAGGGACAGTCGCAACATCTGCTGTACTCGACGAGACAGCGTGCGATATCCACAGGCAAGTCATACCAAGCAGCAACGCCAGTAATTAAACGAAACATTACTTTGGTCACACACACACATATATGCAGATATGCGTACGACGTCAGAGAAACCGGCAGGTTGAAAGAAAAACACCCACTGTAAGAAAGCCAAGATTTTTCTGTTGCCAAACTTTATTTACAGGAAGTTAATAAATACTTTCACAGTACAATTCGTTTACACTGAAAAATAAGAAGTAGGTGAGCAATTAAACAAATTCAGACAATTACTATTTTTTTTACATTACTAAGCTTTACACCTCGTTGACAGAGAGGTTATGAATGGCAATTAGACACAACTTTACACAAAAATAGTAACTTGGGAAGCAGTCGGCTGGCCTTTGTTAAGGAACTATCCCAACTTTCTTCTGTGGCGATTTCGAGATACTATGGAAGATCGGAATCCAGAAGGCCCAAGCCGGGGATCGAACCCGGATCCCCCTCGCATGCGAATACAACGTCTTGTTGTGCCAAATACATGTTTGTATGGGCACCCTAAAATACGTTTTGCTCTGTACGAAAATTAGAAGCACCTAGACAGAATTTCTGTCTTTTTGTGTTCGTTTCGTTTGTTCGTCAAGACAGGCGTGATACGATTTACGACTGTGTGTATAAAGGAGCTAACGATATTGGACAGCAAGGCCACAAGGACTATCGGAGTGAATTTTATCCGCTACGGATCGACAGCAACCAATATTAACTCTAAAACTGGTAGCGCAAACTTTTTCTGCGGTGTGTACATCGTGGGTGGCGCAGAAAGTATACGACACTTCAGAGACGCGTAGGAATAAATGTTGGGTTAATTTAAACAAAAGCCAACTGATCTGTTTCTATAGTTGAAACCAAATAACCATATTTTTCTTGTTTTATTGTCCAAAAGTATATTGTTTAGTAAGCGCAAATAGGTACGTATGCGACTGTACAAAGTTGAGGTAGTAAGATACCAAGTACTGTACCAGGTACATTCGAGACAGAAAATAGGACATTACAACTCACAGCACAGAGGTCACATTTAGTTTTCTCGGTTTATATACACGTTATAGGTGAAAATATGTGCGTGCTTGAATGAATAACTGGGAGCATCGCAAGAATAATATACAGTAAATTAATATTTTATGTTTATGCTACGGCAGTGAAATGGTATGTTACTATGTGACGATAGTAAAATAGTATGTCGGATATAGTACATTAATGTATATTTTCCTTTAAAAATTGAATTCCTCAGATAACGTGAGTGGTAACTAAGAAAAGATTTTTTGAAATTCGAAAATGAAGGAGGTGTACGTAACATATTATGTTTAAAATTAATCCACGATAGCACGTAAATCAGTTGAAATATTGAAGCCTCTTTTGCTGCAGAACGATACTTACCTTAATACATAAAAAGCAACTTCTGGAATTTTCGAAATTAAAAATTAAGGGGGTAAAAAATCGTCAAATGTGTTTTTAATTAATATTTATAGTGCTTGAACAATGAGAAGTATCGGATTACTTTTTGCTTCAGTTAAACGAACACATAAATATCTTAAAAAGTAATTTCTGAATTTTTTGAAATTCGACTTACAAAGAGGTATAAAAGAATCAAATGTGTTTACACTGAACACTTGATATCTCTTTAATCAGATGTCGAACCGATGTGTTCTTTCACTTCGAAACGATGCTTGGGTAATTACTAATAACATAATGTATGGATACTTCGAAATGATGGTGGTAACTAAGTATGTAAACAGTTCGAGGCAGACAGTCCGAAAAGCATCGATATATAACGTATACGGAGTTACTCTCTACAACCCCATCTATAAGAAAAGTGACACAACCTCTTCGTACTTGGTTGCAAAAAATTGATGTAGAATGTTAAATTGTCAAAAGCCATACATGTACATACAGATAAAATACGTTAATTACTGTGAGTTATTAGTTTTATGTGTTTTCCAATCTAAAAGTCGTTACACTAACTGACGGACAAAACACGGTTAACCAGGCAGGTCTAGAGGCATGATATTTTGTACACTAGTTCCTTGGTTGAACACTGGTAAAAGGACTTTTAAATGTTCATCCCATAAAGGGATTAAATACGGGTTAGGGATTAAATACGGGTTGAAAATTAGCATGAAAGAACATAATACTCTAAGTAAGAAATACGGAAATTGGTGTTCAACATCAAACCACATGCCACGATCTAAGGCTTGAAGCATATAGAAACTCTTTACAAAAAATTTTTATACTTAAAAAATTTTTCTAAAATTTGCTAATTTTATATTACTTTTAAAAATTTTTTAAAAATACAAAATGTTTATGTAAAGGGTTTCTATATGTTTGAAGCTGTACACTGTGGCATGTAGTTTTGATGTGATTTTTTTCCATTTCATTATGTTTATTGGTTTTCAAGTTTTGCATGAAGTAAAAATATGCAAATTTTGACTTTGAACTGACATTATGGAAAAACTGGCTGAGCTAATTTTTTTTTTTTCGTAAGAGGAAAATGTACTCTGAAATAGTGTCCACGAATCTAAGCCTATTTCAAACAAAAAATAAATTATGATTTTTCCACACTTGAACGCCCTTAAATGTTTCAAGTCCATCGCATTACGGGCAACTTGTAAACACGGTGTTAAAACTACCAATCGTACGTTACACTAAATAATTTGGAAAAACCACATCCAACAAAAATCTAACGCTGTTAGCGAAGTAGCGTAAAGAAGAAGTACCAGCATAACTGATCAAGCTATTGTCCTCAAAGTGGGTGCAAACCAACCCTGAAAGATGTAATCGTTTACGTACATCCAGGAATATTAAATAATAATTTAGATTATGCTTGTACTAGCTTCAAACATGGTGGACCTGAAACAATAAAAACGTTTGATAAAGAAAGTTTATAAATATTAAATTGGCATTGTATTTATCCTGAAGTTCTTGACATCGGCTATATGCATTCGAAGTTCTGTGTTTATTTCGTGAAATCTTCGAAATTAGGTAGTATATATATTACAAGAAGATAACATAACCAAACAGTTTTAAGATCATGTTACCTTACTTAGCACTACTTGTGTACAGAATCTGCAGAAACTTTTGAAAACTCTCCTCAGATACTTCATGCCACCAAAAAAATTCCAAGGACAGCAGTTTTAGAAACTGAATACGGTATGAACAAAACACATAAAACTTGAATTCGTTGAATTTCGTAAATACTACATGCCTACGTGCCTGTGGAGTTAAAATTTTTGTTATTCCGTATATCTCATGTGATAAACTTTTGTTTCAAATTCCTCCATTTTCTGTTAACACAGCGTGAACAAAATACATAGTTACAAGTCATATTACTTTACATCAAAATATATGTGTACCGAGTTTGATGAAATCCTTGAAAAATGGTTGTTCAGATATCTCGTTTGATCTACAAAATTTTTAATCTTTACCATTTAGAAAGTATAGAAACGGCATAAACTAAGCACATTAACGTATTAACTTACTAAGTACTATATGAGTACTGGGTTTAGTGACATTATGAAAGAAAATTCTTCCTTATATATCTCCAGTAGTCATAATCTCATTAAATGGCCGACATTTAGAAAATACGAACAAGGCATGAACAAAAACTGTTAGTCGCCTTGTTAAGAACTAGCCTATATAATGTATCCCGAGTATGAAGAAGTCTAACAAAATGGTTCCTAAGATAACACGTGCAACCAAAATATGTTCAAACAGCATTCCATTTTTAGAATTCGTATACGGAATGACCAAAAAACTAAATACATGTGTGAACATTTTCATGGAATTCAAAAAAATATATCCTCAGATAAGTCACATTATGCTAAGAAAACATATTATATGGCCACCTTTTCAAAATTATTAACGTATGATGAACGAAATAACCTAAAATTAATACCGCTTACTAAGGAATAAGTCTATATGTACACAGTTTTATAAAATTCGGGGAAAAAATTTCTGCGATGTCATATAATGCTAAAAATAAAAATGGCCACTGTTTTCAAAAATCACCCATTTCAAAGAAATTCGGAAAGTATGTTACCTAAGGTATCATACTATGATAAAATCGGAAAATGGTTGCCACTTTGAAATTATGTATACTACATAAAGAAAATACATAAAAGTCAACTCACTTTACTACTTTATGTGTAACGAGTGTGATGAAGTTCTAAAATATGACTACTTAAATATCTCGCCTGATAGAAAAATTTTAAAATTGCCGCCATTTTGAAAATATGAAAAGGGCATAAACTAGATGTACAAAAGTCAAATCAGGTTGCTAAGTACTGTATTTGTACAAAGTTTGATGAAATTTGGTACACTGGTTCAAAAGTTTTCAGGGACTTACATGCACATACACATACACACACAGCAAGGTGATCTCATGAGCCTACTTTTTCCTTCGGAAAGTAGGCTTATTATCTCGTTTAACACACGTACGCTTTCGCTCCAGTATTTCGGTAAACGAGAAACCCTAACTAGTTTAGACGAAGAACATTCCTGCTCAACCTGTCTCCTTAAAATATACAACCTTCTTTTGCCTCAAACCTTTGATCTATATCATGAACCAGAGAAAAAAAAAAAATCACAAAACCTTGGTTTTAACGGACACAGCGAAGCGCGAATGGGTGGAAGAGATGACTAGCGTGGATAAAAATAAAAAATACTTTCAATATGTTGCGGGAAGCACGTGGGCATGTTTACTGAGCAAACAATCTGATGCCAGACATGCAATCTCTCCCGGCAAGGTTTTGCTCGCAGGCATGAACGCAAGGCTTGGCAGATATAGCTGGGTGCATGGAAAATCGAGGACGAGTTAAGAAAACTTGGGAGGGGAAGGAGAGTGGGTTCTTAAGCGTAATGTTCAACTCTGCATCCACAAAATTAAATACAACCTGATAAATTTAATGTTTTTAACTAAAACCATGCTCTTAAAGTAAACACTCGATACGTAACTAAACTTTATCCCTTATCCCCACGAACTCTATTACGGACATGCTAAAAAAATACTTTAAAATAAAGCGGGCATGTTATACACCCAACATTCGTAAAATAACCGATTACCGTACCTCACAATATTTCAAAAAGTGTACAGCTGTGCTTAATATTACCGACAGAAAATAAAACAAAAATGATACAAGAATTATAACAAGATTAATGACAATTTTATTTTTGTATTGTGAGATAAAATTGGCAATCAGTGTGACCAACGTTCACCGCATTCAGATAAGTAAGGACCGATGGTTTCAATTTTTCATGTTGAAAGCTTGCAAAAAAGCAAGTCAAAATATTTTTTCTTCGCAGTGTAAGATATTCTGCCCGAAAATCCACCGTAAAATTTAATTTATTTTAATATAAAATAACTCTAACATTAAGTAACATCACATAAGTGCCAAAACAATTAACGACCAAGCAGTTATTAATTTTTATTATAGAAATAACATGAAGTCTATATTCAGGGTAGCCTAACACCAACTAAATCACTTTACGGAAAAACTAAAAGCACATTTTCGGATTACTTTTGCATAAGATATAACCATGTGGGTTTAAGCTTGCTATGAAACAAGCCTAAGAACATAGTACTGAGAATTTAAACTGATAATTTAGAAATTCGGGGGTAATTACAACACATTAGAAATTCGTTGAGCAACCGTGTCTTGGCGAAAGACTTAGACTATTATTATCTAATAGCTAAGTGTTTAATTAAAATAATTACGCCTTGATGTGTTTTGATGTAATATACTAGCCATACTCCACATATATTAGGTATCCATACAAACATAAACGGCAATTAATAACACGACTTATGTATTGTCACTGACAATTTAATGCAACAAAAAGCCGTTTCCGCATAGGCACACCATAAGGGAACCGTATAACGAAACAAAAAATAGGCATTTCTAGCAAATAAATATCTTTAATAGGGCATATTTATCACTATGACGTTTGTACTTACGTAATACTGACCTTATGAAATGTCACAAAATTGATTTTTGAGTATTAAATATTATCGCCAGTATACTACGAACATGGAGCTCAAATAAATGACACCAAACAGACACTAGCCTACATGAACGAAAATTGCGAGGCCGAACGAAGCATTGACTATCCGAGACACGCAGAAGTACTGTACTTGCACGGAAAAAAAAACACAAACATTACGACATTGAATATGTAAGATAACATAAATGTAACGTATGATTAACGATAAGTGAAAATCTTAAATTTGTACGTATTTAGAGCGCACTACTTTTTACAAGGCTGCTAAATAACAAGTTTCCACGCGTGGCTAACAAATCGGCTATTGGAAGGTAACATAAATATTGATAAAGTGGTGACATATATTTGAATTATTATGACAGCGAGTAAGTATGTGATCCTGGCTTTCATCCAGATGTCAAAATTTCGCCCTTGTATTTGAGTCAGAGTGTACTTGAATGTGCATGTACAGATTTTGTATCTGCATACTTTTGTTACGAATACCCCTGAACCTAGACATTAAACAGTGTGCGCCTTCTTCAACGGTACGGTACTCTCAAATTTCAGAATAAGAACAGTTGGTTTTTAACAGATATGAGTACGTTGGACCTACGTTAGTTTGCAACTGAATTTCAACTCAATACATTTCATAAGGATATTATTTATACATTTCATAACACACAGCCATTTACCTTTCAGTTAAAAGAAAACTTAAATTATTGTTTATTGTAATTTTTTATTTGTTGGTAGAAAGCTGGAGGAATGTCGGAAAGACAAACGGAGGTTATTAGCAAACATGACGATGTTGGGACAACGTTATTTTAGAACTGCAATCAAACTTTAATTAAGTCCATGAAAATAATGCTAAAACGTGAAATAACATGCGTACAATACCTTCTTTAGTAAAAGAAAATTGCTAAAACATTGTTTATTGTACTTTTTTTAATAGTCGGTAGTGTGATGGGAAAATGTTGGAAATATAGCCGTTTGTTATTAACAAATATGACCATGTTGGGTCAACATTATTTTATAACCGAAATTCGACTCAACGCAGTTCTTGTAATTAATGCTAAAACATGTATTAACATACGTAGGCCTTATAACATTATATTTATCAAAATAAAACTCCTAAAATATTGTTAGCAACTTTTAATTAATTGGTTGACTGCTGAAAATTTTTTTTAGAAAGACAACAGTTGGTTATTAGCAAATGTGACCATGTTCCATGTTGGGCCAACGTTATTTTAAAACAAATATCCAACTTAATAAATTTCATCAACATAAGCTACAGCATACATTCCCGTACATAAAATGCCATTTTTATTAAAAGAAAACTGCTTAAATAAATTTTGGCAAGTTTTATATTGGTTGGTAGAGAGATGGGAAAATGTTGGAATGACAACCGTTGGTTGTTAGCAAATATCACCAGTGGCAACATACATTGGAATAGTGGTTTTAAAACTTTTGGAACTGCTGGTTACATTATGTGTTGGAACACTTACATAAAATCCAATGTTGACCCAACATCGCAAGCCAACCTAAATGTTAGAAAATTGCGGGTTTTGTAAAATGTATCGGCACTGCAAATATAAGTACTATATTATTAAATTTAAAAAGAGCCTGAACACAACAATAAAGAATTACTCATATTTTTTAATTTGTTAGTTGGACGTTGGCAAACATAAATTTGGCTTTTGGTATACATTTTTATGTTCATCTAATGTTATAAAAGCCAAATATTTTTTTTAACCCACGAATTAACATTTGAAATGGAAACTAGAAAAATGTTTTACATAATCTCACATGTTACGGAATATTTTAAAGATTTTATTACGATGAGAGAGTTTCTAAATATTAAAAATAGTTGGTTGAAAGTAGCAACAAGTTGGCGAACGTGCGGTTGACACTTAGTATGAAAGTTTATGTTGGGCCAACGATGTAACATCAATGTAATGTCATCACCAGAAAAAATATATTAAGATGGAAAAGACGATGCAATCCTGTATGCTCTGAATATTTTTCTTGACTTGAAAATTGATAGAGCAATTATTTTAACATTAGAAATGTTTCGGTAACCTTCGTAAGGCCCAACATTTTAAAATCAACATAATTTGTACAACAGAAATACATATTCCAAATGAAAGGGTAAAACTATTTGTACACAGTTTCTTAAGAGTATAATTATTTTATAATAATCTTCATCAAAATAACAATGCATTGAATCGTAAAATTATTTTTTATGTTTACAACAAGTAGATATCGTTGGGTTTTAGTGTGATCTTCTATGTTTGTCCAATGTTGTGAAACAACAGTTTTGTTAAAACACATAACTTTTTATTGCAAAAATGTATTTTTCGATCTCTGCGTATTTGTTGTGTGCACAAACAGATAAGATAAGTATCTACATTTTCACTCGTTTGGTTATTAGTTTGTTACGTGTTGTAAGACAAACATTCAAGGCCATGAACATTTCGCGAAAATAATTTTGTCCCAGTTCGTTTCAGTGCCTTATGTGCACAGATACAATTCTGATTCATAGTCAGTGATTGGATGTCTTAACTGTCACGTGTTTCGTGGTTCTACCAGCGAATCACAGACGTGTAGTGTCACAGTAACCACTGCCAATAACCATGAAGGAGAGCTGCAGATGTGCACGTGGCACTGAAACAAAACTGGGGCAAAATTATTTTCGCGAAATGTTCGTGGCCCTAAACATAACAATGGGGCTTTATGGAATATGAATGCATGTTGCCATAAATTTGTTAAAAATAAAAATATTTGATTCGTAATTTGGGAACTAAAACTGTGACATCTAATATGGTCCAGCATTAAAAAAAAAACGTTTAGCCCATTTTAGACCACCTAAAAGATGCTACTCGGGTAGACCTGCGTTTTAGTTTGCCCGTATTTCAGAGAATATATTTCTTATACGTACGAGTAAATGAAGACTATTTGTATGTGTGCGACATTAGAACTGGGAGCCTACAACATAACTTCATGAAAAAGAAAAGTAGTAAAGTGTCTGAAAAATTAGGCTACTAATATTTCATTGGATACTTGTTAAGTTTAGAAATATAACATTCAAAATCAGCCAAATTGATATTTTTACTAGTAACTTGTTGTTATAAAAAATCGGAGTTAAAGTAAGCATTCCTGGAGGCTGCGTAGCTAAAATAGCAAATAAGTTAACTCGCCAAATCGGCGTCGTAGAGTAATCGGTAAGGCAACGTATTCATACTGTACGGGATCGGGGGTAGAATGAAAGGGCCGTGGGTTCGTTAACAGAGAACTTCTGGTAGACTTATTTCGTCTCTGTAGCTAGTTTGTGCTGTGAATGAGACCACTAAAATAAGATAATTGCTTGGCTTAAATTTGATTTTTTTAAAGTAAATGTTATCAGTTTTTTGTTTATCCTACGTTTCTCCAACGTTGGCCCAACCGAATTCAATTACAGGCATTACGCTTCCAATTGACGTAATGCCAACATATAATTCTCGTCACAAGTATTGTTGGTAATTTGTAGGAAATTAGTTAGCATCTAACCAATAACCAACGTAGGCCCACGCGACGTTTTGGCATTGTCCCAACCTATAATGTCCATGCTGGTCTGTTATTGGACAAATGTTTTTAGATTGGCATTCAACCAATACAAACCACCGAAGGTTCGAGTCTCAATTTTGATGTCAGGCCAACGTAATTTTTCCAACACTGGCCCAAACTTGTTCAAACGTTGGGACTACTTTGGCCTGGCCAAAAATTGATACTGGGGGGCGGAGATCCTGAAACAGGTACACACGCGTGTAATGTTTACTGAATGCTGTACCTAAGCAGACATCACTCACGTACGTTGAGTAGGTAGTTATCATATTAACTTGTACCGGTCGTAGCTCTGTATACCACTCGGCGGCTCCGCAGACGGCCACCTTAAGTAAAAAAAAAAAAAGTGAAATTCAATATCATGCCAGAAACTATACGTATTGAGTTGTATGTACCTACAGCTCCGGAATAAATTACCTAGCATGCACACAGTTGTGTGTATCGTTGAGGTTAATTCTACTGCAGATTTGGAAGATAGTCGAACTTATTTTGAACGAGATTAGAATGTGACAGTTTTCGTCGGTATCATGCTGGTGCTTATGGAGAAAACTTCGCCCTTCGGCAACGTTCGGTGCAAAACCGAGCATTGCCGAAGGAAGACGTTTAATCCAAAGCCACCATTATACCTATACCAGCACAACTACCAGCGGCAACGTGCTATATAGTAAACATAGAGGATCGGAAACAGCAATCTCCAAGGCTCTGAGGTGAAGTCCAATTGAATGTGGTATTTTGACCCTAGATAAAATGGCGGACTCTTATATCCGGCCGAGAGCGATTATGCTAATTTAAACGTTATTATAGTATAATATATTACAATAATCATTGGCATTTTTCCCTGTGTTTATCGAAAATATAGTGGAGTTATAAAGTAACGGATTTTATGCGAACATGTGACGGATTTTCAACATAATGTTGGCCACACTGCTGTTCGCCATGTTTTCTTGGAACAAAACAGCCGTTCAATTGGGCTTCACTTTGGAAGCGTTTCCGCCCCTCTATGTTAACTATATAGCTCGTTGACCAGCGGGAACGGACACTTGACAAACTAATAGCAATGAGTAGTCGGTTAGGCGCTGGTCTACGGTGTGAGAGGTCCTGGATTCGAAGCCTGACTCGGACATGGATGTTGTGTTGGCCCTTCACCTTACTTCCCCCACGTCGGCTCTTAAGAACGTGTTGTTTAAGGGCCGTAAAACCCTCCCTCACACATCACTTGAGTGTCCTGATGTCAAATATAATTAACTTAGTTACGTGTATGCAGTTTTCTTCAAATAATTTTTCTTGTCAGAATATGAGCCTATTTAAACACTATTTGCAACATTATTTGTTATAACATTTTCGTAATTTACAGTTGAGACTACATCAAGTAAGCGATACATCTTTCGTCTCCTCGTCTCTTTAGTTTAACTCAGTATGAAAAATTGAACAAAATTTAGTTGGGTAATGTTGTATTCGCATTCTTCGTGTAGCATAGGTCCACTCTGAGGTTTCAGTCCGCACTAATTAGACTTATTAAGATTCAAAAATTCTGGTGTATTTTGTATTCTTCCAGCACGATGAGCCCGACAAGACAAATGTTAGAAACATGATCTATTTCTGTCGGATTGCCGAGGTTGCGATTTTGTCGGGCTGACATTTATTCTGACTGGTTCTGGTAAATATTTTGTCGTGTCTGGGCTGTCTGGTCGTGGTCGTTGTGATATTGTGTTTCCAGCATTACTCGTTTCTTCAAACAAGTTTTCACGCACAGAGGACTGTTGATAGTTTAAATTAACCGATTCGATTGTTAAAAGTACAGTATAAGAGTCGGTCTAACGTTTTTCCTTAACTCCGGAGAATATATGTCAAGGAAATAGTATCCTTATCCGTTTGACACGATGAACTCCGAAGAAAAGAGCACATCATTCTTGAAACAACGGCGAAATTGCAATCCGCGACATTTACGCGACTCAAAGCTTATCAGTGTGATCTGTTGTCACGATGCAAGAAGGCCAAATAACTGAACTACAAAGTTTTAACAATTATCCGTTGTTTTTGAAAGCTGCAATTCTATAAAAACAAAAACTACCGTTATGAGTAGCAATACACTCTAAAGAAAACTTTATTCTCTTTGAATGCTACGACTATAGACTACGTTTAAAAATGGCAGAAAAATATACATTGGATGTAAAGAAAAAAAAAAAAACAACCAGTGCATCGGAAAGAGCTCATTTTATAGCGAACCGCCTATACTCAGGTTGTTTTGTTTATATTAAAAGTGGAAGTGCAAATATGTATCCGATAAGCTAAGTAAATTTGCCTCTATATACATAACCACAGTACCAGAAGTGAAAATATTTTCAATTATCTCGATATAAAAAAAAACAACTTACAAGCACTTGTTCACCTACATGGCCGACAAAGTTTGAAATGACCTAACGGGGACCTGAAAATCGCCTCGCTTAATGCTTCCAAAGATACGCTTAAAACCAATCTCAATCCAAATAAAGATAGTTAAATAGAAATAATCTGCAAGTTTATGTAAAACTGAGAAAAACTGAGACTACTGTATTTTTTCAAGAAAGTTTTAAGCATATTGAACATACATAATCATTGTATTCTTGTCCTCATATAATTCTACGCACTGTATTAACATAATGTAATGTCATTATCATGTAAGTTGTATTTATTGTAATAACGTACCAATTGTAAAACAGCAAAGAGCGGAATTTGGACGTTAATAATAAATGAATAAGGAATATGTAACTTGTCTGAAAGAAATAAAGTATAATCACTGCAGTTTCGAAAAGTATCACCTATACAAATGTAGTAGCCTAGTATAGGCCCGCTGAATAGTAGAACCTGAAAAATACAAAATATTGCACGAGACGTTAATTATATAATTAAATAACAAAAAAAATACCTATTTCTAAAGAGGCCAATCAAATCAGTCATAGAGCGCAAAATATACATAACTAAAGTATAAATCACAGTAAATATAATTTGTCCCGTTTCGCTAGTTTATTGTTTTCTGGCAGACTCTTGCCTTAGTAACTTTAAGGTTAATTCTACTAGGTTAGAAAGAATATGTGTTTTCTTAGGAGAGAGTATGGCACAGGGAAAAAATTATGCCGCTGCTATCGCTAAGGGACCAGAATAATACAAAACTCTAGTAAATTTAAATTTAAGCAGGCTTGCAAATGACAGAAGTAATTTAACTTAAATTTAAAGCGAAAATAAACAAATTTAGAGTTTTCTATTATCAACTTAATGCAACTTAAAATTTATGAAAGCTCTGTGATTGGTTAATTTGCGACCCTTACTGACACCACCGCTCACGTGGTAGAAATTGTCCCTGTGACAAACTTTTAACATTGATCTTTCTAACCTGTAGTAGAACTAACTTAGTAACGTATTACTAATTTTATATATATATATATATATATATATATATATATATATATATATATATATATATATATATATATATATATATATATATATATATATATATATATATATATATATATATATATATATATATATATATATATATATAT
>PNEQ01082802.1:83062-94403 GCA_003012365.1 Medauroidea extradentata | reverse complement strand
GACGTATCCCACTGGCCGATATTGTCGCGACTTGCCGCGGAGAATTCATACACGGTAAAGAGGCCAATCTTTGTAAAGACGTAATGACAACACACAAAAGTTCGTGGCCAACGGAGTAGCAGATTATGCTCTGTTATGTACAGGAAAGTGAAGTTTAGTCTGCTTCCAAATAATAACGCGAATTTTTCATGTCTCTAATCATTGGTTTCTAGTTAAGAAAATTGTCTGACAGTTCTGCAACATTGTATTATGCGTTTTCAGATCAGCAAACACGTGCTCCGATAATAGCGTGACAAGATATTGGGCTTATGCTAAATCTTGATGCGCACATTTCCGTAGAGAAATTGCCACGTTCACCGAGACTCATGTAAGCAACTCTATAGAACGATAACTTTTCACGCCATTTAATTGCCTTGCGTAAAGTAGCGACACCAAAATATAGTGGAAAATCACGAGCATCTTTCGTGACACAGTAGTTTGCAAAACATTGTAACAGCCGGCGCCTTGACGACTAGAGGATGGTCATGTAGTTGTTATAGACTAATTTAATGATAAATATTCAGTACCGGCGCACCAAAGTTACCATTGGCCCAGTCAGATGGAGACACACATAAAAATGTCACACATTTACATGTTATATTGACACCTAGCAAGCAGACAACTTTAACCGTGTTCTTTATCAAGCGATGCCACAATAGATGAGTTGGCTGAAAACGACCTTCAAAGAAGAGTGGTAGGACGTGAGAGTTGGTCTTTTAGAGGAAAAAAGTTTTCAGTTAGGAAATTAACGCCCTGGGGCGTGGGCGACACAAAGTTTACTGAATGTGCGTGGGAGGTAGCGATCGCGGCAGTTCTGGAAGTGCGACTGAGTTTTACAACTTAACGCGATCCACAGAATAGCCCGGGCCCTCAATTGTAATGCGATTCTGATAAATATACCACCAACTTGGAATTCGTTCGGCAACCAAGTTATGGGATCATGAGTGGGATAACTTTCAAACCTAACCGGCATAACAACAAAGAATACAGAAAATGTCGCAAAACGAAATTAGGTCAAGTTAAAATTCAAACGCGTGCAGTGCTAATGTGTATTCCCTGAACAAATCAGAGCTAAAAGTAAAAAAAAAAAAAAAAAAAAAATGAACGAAAGTATATTTTGAAGCAAATGCTTCTTACTGTGACAAAACGTTTGTTAATGTCTTCAATTCTTTGCGTAAGTTTTGAATTTCAATGACTGTTAACTTAAAAAATTAATTCCTCATATATGCATTCCTTAATTCGTTCTAACATTTAAATAATGACACAAAAAAAAAAAAAACGAAGACAATTGCAGAAGAAATTACAGTAGCATTACGGGTTCTTAATTCTAGGAAGAGAAAGCGATGTAGAAAATATTATAACGAAAAACAAAATTGGAAAGGGGATGCAAAGAGGATAAGAGTGACAAAACATAAATATTTAGTGGAAAAATCGTTGGTGAGTTGTGCATGTGCTGCGATGTTTTCTAAATAAAAAAAAAAGAACGTATTATGGGTAGCGATGGTGATGTATCGCGAGAAACGTTGACAATCTGCTAGGCTTCAATGTAATGTATTCGTTTCTGACGGCGCGCTAACAACGAACGTCTGTGATTCGTCTATGTAAACAGGTAAACCGTGCCACATAACCGCCGTCCAATAATACGAGGCGTAACACGCTACAATGATTTGTAGAATACGCTGGCAGAGAAGATTATCGCGATTTTACACTTTATCTATTTATGGGCGGAGAGTGGCAGTAGCAAAACGGGGCAGAGGGAAACAAAAAAAAAAAAAAAAAAAAAAAAAACTGTGTATTGCAATGCTAGGAGAGCTAGTTCCTTGCATAATTTGAAGCGAAACTGTTATACACATGTTGATACCTGGTTAAATGAAAATGGGCGGTTCTACTGCCGACGCTGCACATAACGGCACACACAATCTGCAGAATTCCCTATATTATGCTTGACTGTCGTGCTTTATCTATGAAAACAAACAAAAAAAGTCATATTTAAATATGACTTCATTGAGGTCTGCAATGATTATTATTTTATTCGTCATGCTTTAAGATATTTCGAATTGTTCTCAAATACATGCGATATGATATGACACAAATGCATACAACATTTTTTATCTGAAGGAATAAGTCTTGTGTGTGACGGTAACTCCTCTTAAGAATCGTACTGTAGCTCTATATAATATGAAAATGAATGTCTGGCTGCCTGTTTGTAACGAATGCGTAGGGACACGAAAAATTCGCGTTATTTTCTGACAGCTGACTAGACTCCAAGTGACTATAGGCTCGTACGACGTATCCCACTGGCCGATATTGTCGCGACTTGCCACGGAGAATTCATACACGGTAGACAGGCCAATCTCATTAAAGACGTAATGACAACACATGAAAGTTCGTGGCCAGCTGAATCGCAGATTATGCTCTGCTAGGTACAGGAAAGTGAAGTTTAGTCTGCTACCAAATGATAACGCGAATTTTGCATGTCTCTACGAATGCGTTACTAGACCATTCATTCGACTGCGATGAAACTTATAGTTTGGGAAAGGAATAATTCGCGAGTTCAATGACCGACGTGTTAGAATCCACTTTTCTATACATACTCGAGCCCGTCCATTCGTTTACTGTCTGTTGTTCCAGTGAGTAGCAGGTAGTGGACAAATTGTCGGGGCTTGTGTGTAAATAGGCCAATGGGTTCTAACACGTATATCGTTGAACTCGCGAAATATTCCTTTCCCTACTTATAGTGAGTTGTGCTTGCGCCCACGAGGTTTCTGACACAAAGTTTATAGTCAGAGGAAGGAGTTGAGGGGGATAAAATTGGACTGGGGGAATAACGGAGTGCCTAAAAGGTTCTGTAAATTTTATTTCTACCACTCTTAGCAATGATCCGCATAATAATTTTACACCATTTAGAATTTTCAAATATTGTGTGTTTCAGAATTTATTTTACCATAATTTATTAATTTTAACCTGATATTGATATCAGTGTTACTATTATTACTGATGTGAAGTTTTAAATGACGTGAAACTTTTATGAAAAGCTTATACTAATATTTTACTATTTTTTTGTCTTGAAAAATTTCAGTACTTGAAAAGAACTTATATTGACATTATAAACACGTATTTTTACGAATTACGTAAGACAATTTAAAGTACTTTAAAATGTTGCACGTTTCAAAGAGGCACTTAACTGAGAACTACGTGAATGAAGTCGCGGATAGGTGCTCGTATGAGATAAGTTGGTTTAAAAAAACACACACAAACAAGACCGAAATTACGAAGTTAAAAAAAAATTCTCCGATAAACTTATTGTTATAGAGCGATAATTACATCAGGTTGACTAAACGAGTTTTGTACCAATTAGGAAGGAATAGTCACAGAAACGCGACAATTTTAACAAAACGAGTGCAACGGGAGATAAAGTTAAACTTTCTGCCATTTGCATTTGAGGAGAATGGCGCCAGGAGCAGTTCGAGATAGAAGTCATAACGGAATTTTTTTTTTTGGAAGGATGGGGACCATGGGATGTACGGAACTGTAGAAACACGTGACAGAAGAAAAATGACAGGCGAAATAAATTTGCAGAAAAACCCGAGAGTGTGAGATACATTGGAGAAGAGCTGCTGAATGCAACCGTGGCAAAACAAACATTGTAAATGACTACATCGGACACTCGGAAGACATATAGTAAATAACTCCAGCTAGCGTTTCCAGCGGAGCGAGTGTGGTGGCAGGAATACACATGATTTTGCTTAAAATGGATGCAAACATTTCTTTAACTCGACAATTTTAACTGAAATTAATTTTGGCGACGCGTATTTCGGCAAATTGACTTAGGGCGCGGTTCACCTCAGTTTTCGTCTTTTTTTTTTTTTTATATTTGTACCAGATATATTTTTCTTATTTTAGGCATAAATTGTGATTAAATCTTCCTCTCAGGAAATTTGTATATCTCTCATTGTTTTTGCGTAACGAGTCGTAAACGTCAAAATTTGCACTCCACGGTTTTATGTACGCCACTAAAACCAACTGACATACCAAACCGAAAAATCCATCGTATAACAATGTTATAGGCTATGATAGGACATGTATAAAAACAAAATAATTTTTTTAAATTTAATAAAAAATGCTAAATTTTTAAACGAAAATAAAAATTTTAAAAATGTTTTAAAAATACAAAAAAAAAATTTTTATATGTTTTATGTGTCAAATCATAGCCTTCAACATTGTTATGCACTGTGGATTTTTTCGGTTTGGTATGTCAGTTGGTTTTAGTGACGTACATAAAACAGGCAATGTGCAAATTTTGACGTTTACGACTCATTACGCAAAAACAATGAGAGATTGATAAATTTTCTAAGAAGAAGATTTGATAACAATTTATGTCTAAAATAAGAAAAAAAATATCTGGTACAAATATAAAAAAAAGACGTTGAAAACAGAGGTGAATCGCGCCCTTAAGGCAACTTACAGGCAAACTAACTGATGAAAAATCTTTTAAAGGAAAATTAAATTCTTCAGAAACAGGCTTAGGGGCTGTTTTTAAACTGAGTAATAAAATATCTAGTGAATATCGTTAATAATGATAAAATACTCATTTACCAATTGACGTACATAGTTGATGATGAAATATATGCAGGTGAATAGCTGCAGCAGGAGATAGCCGGCGGCACTTAACTTATCGTGGATGTCGAGGTATTTGGAGAAGGATCCAATGGAAGGTAGAAAACGGGGAATTAATCAGTTAAGGGTGCGGTCTACCGCAATTTTCATCACCATTTTTTAATTTTTTATCTGTACCGGATATTTTTTTTTCTTATTTTAGACACAAAATGTGACTAAATGTTGCTCTTATGAAATTTTTTTATCTCTCATAGTTTTCGCGTAATGACTTGCTAAAGTCATATTTTGCATGTTTCCGTTTTAACGACTACACTAAAACCAACTGATATACCAAATTCAGAAAAATCACAGTGGATAAATACATTGCAGGGTACAATGACATGCTCTTAAAATTAAAGACTAAAAATTATTTGTATTTTTAAAAAAAATGCTGAAACTGAAATTAAAAATTTTAAAAATTCAATATATTTTTTTAAAATACAAATAATTTTTATTTTTAAATTTTATGAGCATGTCATTGTAGCCTGCAATGTCTTTATCCACTGTGATATTTTTCAGTTTGGTATATCAGTTGGTTTTAGTGTAGTCGTTAAAACGGAAACAAGCAAAATATGACTTTAACAAGCCATTACGCGAAAACTATGAGAGATAAAAAAATTTCATAATAGCCAAATTTAGTCACATTTTGTGTCTAAAATAAGAAAAAAAATGTATTACAAATAAAAAATAAAATAATGATGATGAAAATTGCGGTAGACCGAGCCCTTAAACTGTCACTATGTGTAGGCCTATGTTTACTGGAATCACTTCATGTAAATTATTATCAGAAATCTGATCTCATATGCGTTATCTCATAGGGTTTACTAGGAGTAACGTCCAGATATTATTAGTTGAGAACCTTGCTAAGATACATCAATCAACTCTTTTGTTATGCAGTTTTACTAAACCAAGCCGAAAATTTTGCAGTACTAAGCTTACGGAAATTAAACCAACAGAAAGATATTCTCCCTATCAAATCGCGGAACGTGGTTACCACCTCACTTGCAAAGAAGCTACTACACTGTAAAATATTTGTAAATTTTACACATTGATGTTTAGAAGTGTTAAGAGGGTAGGTAAGGTAAAATTGTTTCCCGTACATTAATGACGTTTTTTATACAATTTTAGGGAACAATTCTTTGTGATACTGACGTTACATTTCTTTAATAGGGAAATGCTTTACATTTTCTCTATTTATTGGCTGAAGTATGGCAAGCGTCCCAATCTGTGTGTGGGTTAAACATCTTACATTACAATTTATGAAGATTTTCTCGGAGTAGCAGGTTAGCTGCTAGGGTCCACCGATGTGTGACGAGTCCTGTCACCAGACCAACGTTCCTTCTCAGAGGCATTACACTAACGGTCTTCCAATTTTAAGTTTTTACTGACTAGGTGCCTTGCAACGACTCACCGGTCAGTCCTTTAAAGCCGTGTTTCTTTAGTTTCTACTATTTTTGCGATAATTATTTTATAATCTTAAACGAGAACAGTTATCTAAAATATGTCTGGCAGTTTTGTTTAAAATGGTTTTTCCCGTTATAGCTGATTTTTTCAAAGCATGAAATTATACGGTTTCGTCTAAAAAGTAAATTAACCATATTTTCGTTAGTTACATAATTAGCTAAAACGATAGTATTTATTGCTTTAAAATAATCAGCCTACACGAAGAAGTAGATTTCAAACAGAACTGCTTGACAGATTTTTGATATTGGCTCTCGTTTAGGCGTAAAAAATTAATATCGCTAAAAAATTAGAAACTAAAAAGCAAGGCCTTAAATGAAGCTCTTTTCGAAATGCAGCTGCTAGTGTTCTTTATGAAGTATCTTCCATCTTTTCATAATTCGTATGAATCGTTTGATTACCAGGAAAAGCCTATCTGCTTAAAATGAGCGTTTCTTGTCTATAAGGAATATCAGCTCGTTATTGTCGCTGATCGCGAATTTTGCAACAACGTCTAGGTAGATGACCCGCCTTCCTTGAATTTTGACCCGCAAATCACAGACGTGATGTATCACAGTTATCCGTGTACTGATTGGCACATTCAAATGAATAACTACTCTGCAAAAAAACACTCTGCAAATAGCCATGAAGGTGAGCTGCGGGTGTGCACGTAAGACACTGAAAAAAAGTGGGGCAAACATTTTTTTACCAAAATTCCTGTCCCTACTAATAAATATATGCCTGTGTGCCCAATATGCTTCCAATGCAATTATCTACGAAAAGAACGCATTGTAGAAAAGGGTTAGCGATTACAATTTAAAACATCCCGTGCATTTTAACACGCAGTTCCCAGGCCCTTCAACACACCTCTTTATCACATATGCTCAGAAATATATGCTGAGATAAATACACAACCAAACGAAAGCCGAAGAATGAACGTTGATGAAAATAGCTCCAACAAATTTTACAACGCCACAAATTGAATTCCCACAGTTACAAGAAGACGACGGTAACATGGCACACCAGATCAGAACCTTCAGTTTAGGCCCAATTGGATACTATGTGCTTGCTTCTGTGTACCCAAATGCAGAAGACAGCATTAATAGCTAGGTACTTTAAGGTGATTGCCTAGAGTATGTTTTAAATGCAAGGGAGTGAGCTGGGAAATGCGTTTTTTTACGAAACAATTTCGCGGATGCCTAGTTGGCTAATTTGCAAAAAGGAAATACACTTCAGACGAGCGCCTAATGTCACAGTTAATATATTACGTGCATTGCAAACACTGTTTCATTGCCCTATAACATAGTTTATACAGCCTCTTCAACTACAGTACTTCAAAATGTACTTACCCGATGTATGCATCGCTTAACTAAAACACTGAATTGAACTTTAGTACGTTTTTTTACCAGTAACATTTAATGGTCACTACTCAAGTGCAGTAGCTACTACAGAAACCTAAAGAGGGCAAGATTAGAAATTGACATGTTCAATTAAAGTAGCTGGGGCTCAGTACTCGTCGAATCTACGTAACTGCCATCACTGACTTTATTGCTGATTTTGGTAAGGCCGACTTTCTTTCAAGCTGTTTTTTTCAAGACCCTGAAAACTGCAAATAAATTAGTATTCCTTTGGTATAAAAACGCTCCAAAACACTTAAGTCGTTCTTCGGACATGGTACAGCGCAGGTAAGTTTTTAAACGACGTAAGGTTCAGAAAGATCTTTCTGCTGTGGCTGTAGTTACAGGTAGCACTGCTAGAACCTTCATCAATTTTTCAACATTGGGAAATGTTATCATCTGTTAAAGAACTAGACTACTGTAGGATTTATTTTTTTGCTATATTTTGTGGACTTTTAAATAAACTTTACTGTTAATGTAGTATCTAATTTATTGATGGAAGACTTTAACAAAAATTTTAGCCTCAGATAATATTACAATATTTAATTAAACTTGAGATTATTGAGTTATTTAGGTGATAACTTTACTTACTAATTCCTATAAATTGTGCATATTTTTGTATCTTAATTTAATATTTAGACATAGTAACTGTGACTATTCAAAAGTTACATGGTAAAATGACGACTAATGCAATCAGAAGCAATCTTGGAAAGTTCGTTATTGTGTTTAGTTGTTTTGTTAATACAGAATAATTTTGAAGTTAGAAGTTACTAAACTAATTGCTACCCAGCGATTGATTTATTACAATAAATTTACCTGTTACATTGTTGGCACAAAATTAAGTGTTATAAACAGCCTGTAAAAATAAAAGATCGGAACAGACTTTTTTTTCACTTAATTTTAAACAATTAGAAAATTTGTATTATGCTGTTTGTGTACTTTTCTGCCTGTACTGGACTCGGAAAGGCCGTTTTAATCAGTTTGTTTATTTGAAGAATGAAAGGGAAAAAATTTCATGTCAATATTATTCCTATACATAGTGTTTTCATCCGCAGTCACATTTCTATTGACAATATCAAACAGCAACCACCGTTTATTGTTTGAATGTTTACCTTATTTTCCTAACAATTAAAGGAATTCAGTGCCGGTAGAACCAAACTGTTAAAAATATGGCATTCGCGGCTACTAGTTTGTATGATTCGTGACAGAGAGCAGCGCAGGTAATGTTTGATGTTATTTGACGCTTCCATTTCCACAATTAGTATGTCTCAGTAGAACCAGTAAATTTGAATGAGAATTTGTAAGACATTTTCTCGATATCTTCAGAACAATATTTTGCATCTGACAAAGTCATTTGATGAACATAAATTTTAAGATACTGTTTTATTTTTTTAAACGTTAATGTTTTTATAACTACGTAACTTCATGGGGCAGGGAGGGTTAACCCAACCCCCCCCCTTTTTTTTTCCCTTGCGCACGGCCCTAGATAGCAATATTTATTTTGTGGTACCGACAACCAAATTTGAATTTTGACCTTATTTTAACAGAAGTATGCTACATACACGTGCAGATCACAAACGAAACTTATTTTAAAATCTATACTAATCCAATATGGAGTTGAAAGCCCAAGTGCTTTGTCAGCAGTACCGCCCGGTAGCTCTCGTAAGCGTCCTTTCCATTACCATCGAGTTTCCCCGCCCACTCCCGCCCCCTTTTGTTGCCCGTCTGCACCATCGACCCCAATCACCGACACGAAAATGGTTCCCGCTAAGTTCGGTTCTCTGCTTTCCTCTCGTTTATTTTCCCCGGCCTACTTTCACCCGCCCCGAATTGCGTAGTCCCCCAACCCTCGTCATAGGCTCTGGCCTGATTTTCTCCCCCGACACGACGCGGAGTCGGTTTCTGGGTCATATTTCAACCACCTTCTGGCGACAGGCGTCCGATGGAAGTGCGAGATGGAATAATGACGCGTCGGATCATTCGCGCGCATCGATCCCAGAAATTATCGAGGCCAGCAGGACGTTGGAGCGAGGAGAAAAAAATATTGGTGTCGGGAGCGTACGGGCGACAGTGAAGGATGGAGACAGCTTGATGGAGAGTGTGGACGTTAAGTGATGCTGTGGCAATATCCTTAGTGGGAAGTCCATGTAGACTTTTTCTGAGCCATTAACGGCGTGTGTTTAGAATTGCAAGGTCGCGCCATTTGGACAGAGTTAAGAAGACAGAACCAATCCACAGTTCACTGCAACGGAAATGTTTAGCGTCAAAGTTTGCTGTGTGATTTTGAACCATGCTTATTTCTGGGCTCATAGGTTTGTTTAAATATTATAATATAATACTTTTTTTTAGATTACATGTCCGGCCTTTCCGTTCTTCTTGGTTTAATTATCTAATAATATCGTCAGGTTAGTGCAAGAACTGGGTAACTTATTTTCCAAGAGAAAGTTATCTGCAGATGTCTACACTACCCTTACAGTTTTTTTTCTTTTAATATGTATACATTTATAAATGTGTTAATTAGGAGTATTGTCGCAACACTAATTTGCATTAAAAAAAATAACAATTTGCATGACAAAAGCAATTTTCAGTGTTATAGTTGGATATCTCCAGCTACCTAGTTACCTAATTGTAACCTTAAGCCGACGATATAACAATAAACTAATGTCATATGGTTTAATTATTGAATAATGAATGTCTGTCAGTTTGTAACGAATAGGTTCCTATACCATTCGTTCGATTGCGATACAACTTTAGTGAGCTGTGCGTGCACCCAATAAGATTTGTGTCGAAAAAAAAAGAAACATATATTTAAGGGGTAAGGAGTGACAAAACGGGGTAGGGTTGGCAAAACGGGGTCCGCAAAAAGTTTAGCAATTTTTGTTTAATTACTTTTAAAAAAAAACAGTTTTTTTAGTATGTTGAAAGTAAAAATACATACTTTTGAGACACAAATAGGTTGTGTTTTACAATCGATCAAAAACACGCGTACTAAATATGGGCCTATTGTCGCATAAAATTGAAAAACCAGCGAACTATGTCGTGGACAAAAGCTACTCTCTATATAAATAACTTCAAGATGGTACCATTCTACTTAACTTCACCCTAATGCAATCGGTAAAAGGAGGTTCTACACCTTCCCTTGCCACATTTAGTAAACTCTTTTACGTACGTTAATATTCAATTTAGAATTATTATTATAGGCAGAGCTGCCAACACCAGTGTAGATAGCGCTTCTTCTTGGGTAATGCGTATCGACTGCTGTAGTTGGTACAACTTTATTTTAGAACCGGTCTGTGCTTAAGTCATGGAACGCAATCGATTCTTATCTCAGGTTATATGAGGTATTTTAATAAGTGAAAATAAATATTGTTCTAGTAAAGGTGTGAAAAGAATCCGACTTAGTTCGGATTCAGCTTAATTTACGTAGAAGCAAACCACGGCGATCAGGGTTCGATGAGCGGTGGTCGCTTACAATTTTCGCACGTGGAAAACATTGGGGAGGATCACTTTTGCGGCGAGTTTTTATCATGGTTCTTCCGTTTCCCAGAACTTTGCGTCATACTCATATATCGTTGCCATGGCATCGCTCAAGTCCTTGCTGTAAAGTGCTGAACGAATATCTCCATGACAACCACCAACTTTTGTAGGTACTTTACTGTGGAAAGTTTAAAGTGAGCACGGTTTGTTATACACGACCAAATATCATGTATATTATATATATATATATATATATATATATATATATATATATATATATATATATATATATATATATATATATATATATATATATATATATATATATATAT
>PNEQ01082802.1:0-82962 GCA_003012365.1 Medauroidea extradentata | reverse complement strand
TATGAAAACTTCTCAAGAAAAAAATCTGTATATAAAGGAGGAGGCAAACGAGAAAAAAGTGGGGGGGGGGGGAGGGGACGGGGGCTGAAATCATGGTATCAAAAAAAATTAGTGAAACTTTTTTTATTAAAATGTTACTTAAACGGTTATTAATGACACTTAACATCATTTTGCACTTCTTTTCCAACTTTTTGTCTAGGAACCTAGGATCATAACACATTTAAAACTGTAATTTATACCTTTTAATATTATTACCAAATTAACATTATTACTTATATGAAATTTAACATACCAAACAGTTTTCACAAAAAAGATAATTATATTTTTCTTGGAAAAAATTAGTTTTTACAAAGATATAAAAAAAAAAAATAATTTTCGAAATACTTACTATAGTTCAGAGGACGTGGACTGAACAATTTGCACGACTCATAATACTATTTAATTGAAAATCACACGAACGAAGGCTTAACAGTGTTTCATTTTGCTAATCACTGTCTCATTCAGCTATACTATTTTGCCTGAGTTTTTAAATGGCATCAGTGGATCCGAAAATCGTGGTGCCATTTTTATATATCACTTATAGTACTATTCATACAAGGAATTTCAAATAATCTTTAATGTTTGTTTACATTCTGTGACTTTACGATCATAAATTACACATAATAATTGAACGTACTAAATGTAATGATTACTAAAACTCTTCGTCAACATTACTGTAGACTAGAGCTACGGAATTTATTCCAAATAAACTGCACAAAAATAAACAATGATCCTTTGTACATAATTATTTAAACAAAATTTACTTCCTTATCTAGTTTACTACTTTTGCTATTAGGTCGTAAGTTACTAGATGATGTCTGAAGAATAATATCAGTTTATTATTATTTTTTGACAGAAAATACCGACATATGTAATTTAAGGGGAGGACAACGCTGCACATCTCTGACTTAGATAGTTCCAAAAATAAAATAAATTTGAACGTTTACAGTTATCTTTAAGTCACACCCCAAAGCTTTTGGAAGGAATAAGCAACAAAACAACTTGAATAATAACATTAAAGGATATCTAGGAATATAAAAAAATATTAGATAATTTTACAACTGCAGATAATAAAATATTATTTCCATGAAAAACTAATTACAATGTGATATTTATCATTGCTTTGTGTATGAAGGTAACGCTAAACTGCAAACTGAAGACGTATTTGGGACAAACGGCATTGCAGCAAACCAGAGAATACACACAGACTGTGTGTAAATATTTAGTTATTTTGTAACTTTCCTCCACTGCAAGAATAGTTCAAAAATAACAATAACGATGAACTGTTGGAGGAAAAACTTTTGTTGACATATTTTGGGACGGTGAAAACAAACATGTCCGTATTTTCAAGCTTAGTATTATCAGAGGTACGTCAATTTCGCGGATTCATCTGGCAGCAGCCTAGACTTGTCAGTCCTATACACCCACTGGCGACAATCGATTATCTATTGGCTTATAACCGTATAAGCAGGTAGCAAGCGATAGCACTTCGCATTATTTCCTTATTTACTGCTGGCTTGCAGTAGTCAAACGCGTTTCGTAACAGCCTCCAGCAAGTCACAGACATGACAGTGAAGTACACATAATTGGAATTCAACCTGACCTGGAATGTATCTGCGAAATTTACGTACCTCTAATTGTCAGTTCCGTGAAACTGTGTCCAACAGTGCAAAATCGGTCAAATCTGTAAAGTAGCACCAAATTTAAGGAAAAATAGGGATATTATTTATTCCACTCATGGAAAATCCAATTAGGTGTTTCAGGAAGAAAGCAAGAATGTTACTCTAAAATTGGCACAGTAATTTTTTTAAATAGTTAGCGCCGCAAAACTACACACCATTACATTTTCCCTCCTTCCGCCACGTTAATCGTGAAACCATAATTCGGTTACACAATTGAAAGCTCCATTTGACTCTACAGATAGCTTTCAATACATAACTTCTAATAGAGTCGTACACAATGGCGTCGCTAAAGCAAAAGTCAAGAAGCCCTTGACTTCACATTTCCGATAAACTGAAAATCTTAGGTTCAAGTCAAGACGGCGTTCGCAAAGAATCAGTTGATTATGCACGTTATAATTAAAAATTTTTCTGAGTAGAAATTTACTCTGCAGTTTTTAGATTTCATGAAAAATGTAACAGGCGTATAACTCTGTAATTAGCGTTAGGGAAGTATTCGTAAATAAACTGTAAGTTTCGTCAATAGATGTATTTGCTTTTGTTTTGCAAAATATTATAATACATGGTAAAAATTTTAACAATTGGCTTTTCTTTTAATACTTCCGTGATATGCTTTATGTCAAATATTTGACGATTTGGGTCACAATATTTCAGTTTAAAGAAAACAGATTCTCAGTCGATTTTCAACTTTCGTTACTTTAACTTTACGTTTATATTGATTGTTGACGAAATACTTAACGTAACGTAACAGTAAAATCAAATATTTTCGTATTCAATTCTGTATAGGCCTATATTTTGCCATTCTTCGGACCTCCTCTACAAATGCAAAGTCACAAAACCGCGAAAAACAGAGGAACTGTTCGGCGAGTGATTATGCAAATTTTTGATTTATACGACGGACTCACGGCTGGGTGGGGACAGCAGACATTTGACTACCAAACGACTCCAGGGACTTAGCTCGTATTTTCCCCCTCCTTCTATTTGGGAACGCCGGGAAATCAGTCAACTTGCGTTTTTCGCTTCCGCTCCTGAGTCCCTTGTGGTTTGCTCAGGAAATCGAAAGGGAACCGCAGACGGAGAGACAAAGTCTTGCAAACCCGTACAACAGTTGTAGCTGTTTACGTCCATCACGAACACTTCCTCACTGCCGTGGGGCTTCCTCCCCCTCCCCTAAACCCTTGCGATGACTTGTCACACTCCGTTCTGGCTTCCACTTGTCAGTTTCCTGACAGAAGTCAACCTTGTCTGTTCACGAAGCTATCTGAAACGTACATACAACATGTATTTACCATTCAGGGTCCAATACGTACACATGGTAGAGGATTTTACAAGCAGTATTCTGATAATGGAGAAAAACTGCTTGTGTGTATATACAGGCTGTTTCTAAATTCGACCATCAAACTTCGGTAGCTAATTCCTAATGAAAAATGAAGCAAAAAACATATAGGACACCTAGTACCTAAACTGAATATTAAAGGAGCAATAAGCCCTTTAAAATTGAAATTAGAAACAGTTTTTCTCGAAAAATCGGAAACCATATGCGATGTAAGAACAAAACACAGAACAGTGTTTTTGTAATCGAGATCTGTAATCCCACAGCAAATGCTCGTTCTAGCATTCCGCCATTATGCAAATCACGTGGGTACCACCCTTGTATGTCGTCAAACTTTTGCACTGTCGAGATATGGAAGTATTTGAGGACGAATACTTGGCGAACATGACATGCATAACAAAAAAGGTCCTCTTGTTGTAAGTGTGTTGGAGACACCGTTTTCGTTCACAACGATCATCAAGACCGTCTGCTATGTGCGGCGGTACAGTGCATTATGGCATTCTTCTGTCAAGTTGAAGTGACACGTAATCTACCAACATTTGACAAACAATTACGACAGATTATTTGATCTTGTAATGTTTGATTTAACTGCAGTGAGGTATGATTTACTTGATTTTAGAAACACGAAGAAATGTGTCAGGATTTTACTACGTACGTGACAAACAAATAAAACCTCGTATAAACATGATGACGACCATTGTTTTTAAGAGGGGTTATCAAGAGCACCTTAGTGTTTAAGTGTAGTTAAACAATGTTGAATGTCCTAAAGAAACATGTTGTGTGTTTAAAACCTGGCAGGTAGGCAACTAGTACAACACCCATTAAATTATGGTTGTGTATATCAACAGGACAAGATTCCAGAGAGTGGTATTAAACATTTCTGATGATAAATGCCGTAAAGTGGGTGAACATAGCAACAAAACGTATGAAATTTGCATTCATTACATGCTCTGCGTCATGTCCACCTCATGACACCGTTACACGTTTCTCAAAACATCCTCGTTATGAGCTGTCCACAGTACTTCTCTAATATCCCAACATGGTGGCGCGAATTGTGGTGACACAAAAGGAAGACGAATGTATTGTCTGTCATAACCGCTTACCACAATGTGGAGTCGAGCTAAACACACGCTACAGTCAAGTAGAGGGTCATTGTCCCAATGTTCCATGTGATATGTTCTGACATTTACTCAGCGAAACATACTGCAGTATTGTGAACAGAGTGAGGACACGCATGTAGTTGTGTAACGAAATGGATCGTTTTACGTGGCCTGAGATGGTTGACATGCACGTAGTGTATGGAGCTGCACAGTGTAATAGTAGAGCAGAAGTGCGTATGTGCAGAGACAAGTATCCGAACAGACGTGTACCACATTATTCTACGTGTACAAGTATTGATAGGAGGCTTCGCGAAGAGGGAACATTCACGGTGAGTGCAGGAGTTGCACAGTAATATTATTATGTTAAATCACATACATTATTGTACATTGGTACATCACTGTTCCAATACTGTACATGTTACAGGTTTCCTGGCCAAACGCAGGACGTCCTAGGTCGGTACGTACACCTAACTTTGAGCAGGAGGTGCTGCGAAGGTTTGATGACGTGCCATCTACTAGCACCCGTCAAGTGGCGCATGCAGTCCGCACTGGACACGTGAATGTGTGGAGAGTTGTAAATGAACAGCTGCTCCATCCATATCGCCGACAGAAACTGCACCATTTGAAGGCTGAAGATTCACAACGGCTACAGTTCGTGCAGTGGTGTCTACAACGATGTACAGTACAGCCATGTTTTCCACGTATCGTATTATTTACCGATAAGACGCGATTCACAAGAGATTTTGTGTTGACTTCTCGTAACAGGCACATTTGGGCGGAGGAGAACACTCACGCGACCCTCGTGTCCAATCACTAAGTGAAATTTGGTGTTAATGTTTGGTGTGGTATTGCATGTGACCATTTAATTGGCCTATACATGTTGCCTGCTCGCGTAATTGCAGACAGGTACCTGGTGTTATTGCAAGATGTTTTGCCAAAGTTGCTGAAGACGTCCCATATCAGATTCGACGGCATATGTGGCTGCAGCATGACGGTGCACCCCCGCACTATGGTGCACGTGTACGAGAGTACATGAACAACACATCTCCAAATAAATGGATAGGCCGTCGTGGGCCGAGGTCATGGCCTGCAAGGTCCCCAGATCTTACACCAATTGACTTTTACCTATGGGGGACTATGAAGAGCTTGGTATACAAGACTCCAATAGTATCTGAGGAGGATCTCGTCGCCAAAATACGACAGTGCAAAAGTTTGACGACATACAAGGGTGGTCACCCCTGTGATTTGCATAATGGCGGAATGCTAGAACGAGCATTTGCTGTGGGATTACAGATCTCGATTACATAAAACACTGTTCTGTGTTTTGTTCTTTCATCGCATATGGTTTCCGATTTTTCGAGAAAAACTGTTTCTAATTTCAATTTTAAAGGGCTTATTGCTCCTTTACTATTCCGTTTAGGTACTAGGTGTCCTGTATGTTTTTTGCTTCATTTTTCATTAGGTATTAGCTACCGAAGTTTGATGGTCGAATTTAGAAACAGCCTGTATATACACACGAGCAGTTTTTCTCCATTATCAGAATACTGCTTGTAAAATCCTCTAACATGTGTACGTATTGGACCCTGAATGGTAGATACATGTTGTATGTACGTTTCAGATAGTGACCAAAAATATCTCACTCATTCACCATACCATATCAACAAATGCCATGAAATTATTCTCTATCCAAAATGGGAAGAAAACATTACATATGAACCATGTCGTACAGTTACTCGTATGGCAATATTGTCCCACCCTTACAAATCGACGTTTTAAAAGATTTTAACTGAACTCAATAAAACCTACTTGGCATTAAATAAAGAAAGATTCTGTGAATGATGTTGTTTTACGTTGGACTTACGCTGTTGTACAACTATTATGGCGTACAAACGTATCCTTCATCGAGAACAAAAAATGGGTGGTATACTTCTACCAATGTGTGCGTAACATTTGGGTATTTTTATTGCTTTTTCAAAGATGTAATTCACATGCATAATACACGTCACCTTCATGGAAAACTTTAATGCGAACTGTTAGGGAGAATATCATGTGACGGGGCACTTTGTTACCAGCCAGGTACGCTACCTTACCCCCGTATGTGTGTACAGGATGTCCCGCGATTCGATCAACATACTTCAAGGGTGTGTTTTTTAGAACATTGCGAACAAAAAATATTCTTCAAAAATAGTCAACGCAGCTCTATTAACGAGTTACAGGGACACACGTGCAGGGATCATAGCCGGATTAAGTGGAGAAACCCACCAATAGTTGTGACGATTGGAAAGGTGCAACACACACACACACGCAGTTGACAAGGGGTCCCATTCAACCACAAGTAGATCACAGCTTCGAGACGCCGGCATGACCACTCAGGGTTGGTGTTACAAGGCGAGGAGTCGCACAATGCCAGTACTGTTTACACGAGCAGAGTACGCAGACATGGTGTTTGTGCATGGGTTTTGTGATGACAATGGGCCGCCGAGCACCGCATCGTACGAAATTCGCCAAGGTGTACTAGTTTTGGAGATACACAGAAGCCTGCCCGCGGCGAACACAACCCGTATGGAAAAAGCTTATACCTGAATTTGGCAAGATCTGGGACTGAACTGTATCAGGTATACATAAGTGTGTATTTGCCTATCCCTGGTGCCATATAGGCCAATTTCAGATCCAGCCAGAACTGGCCCTGATATACGTTTTCATATGGGAAGAGCTCCAGTATCACCAACATAATGTGGCTGTGCTGGAAGAGATCTCTGAAACACCTCATACCAGTGTACGTGACATAGCACGCACAACATGGGTGGCCAGAACTGAGGTATAGCGGATATTGCGCGCCGACGGACTGTATCCCAACCACCTGCAAACCGTGCAACACCTGCGGCCTCAGAATCACCTCCCGGATGCAGTTTTGCGCCTGGATGCAAGAACACGCGGACTCACTGCCTCTCATTTTGTTCACATATGAGGCGACGTTCACGCGCCAGGACATTACCAACACACGCAATGCTCACACGTGGGCACTCGCCAATCCACATGACGTTACGGTAACCAATTTTCGAAAACGTTTTCAGTCAACGTGTGGTGTGGTGTGATTGGCTAACAGCTCATCGGCCCACATTTACTTTGCTGGCACTGTTACTGCTCACGTATATAGGAAGTTTCAGGTAAACATACTCCCCGTCTTATTGAAAGATGTCCCTTTACAGATTCTCCAGCAGATGTTGCTACAGCAGGATGGAGGCTCCTCCATACTTTGATAGCACTGTCACAGCATACCTGAGTACAGCGTTTCCCTTCCGCTGGATTGGACGGGCCTATGGCCGGCGTGATCACCGGACCTCTCCACGTGGGGCTACCTTAAGGGCGCGATTTAACGCAATTTTCATCATCATTATTTTATTTTTTATTTGTACTACATGTTTTTTTCTTATTTTAGACACAAAATATGACTAAATTTGGCTCTTATGAAATTTTTTTATCTCTCATAGTTTTCGCGTAATGGCTTGTTAAAGTCATATTTTGCATGTTTCCGTTTTAACGACTACACTAAAACCAACTGATGTACCAAACTGAAAAAAAAAATCACAGTGAATAAAGACATCACAGGCTACAATGGCATGCTCATAAAATTAAAAAATTAAAATTATTTGTATTTTTAAAACATATATTGAATTTTTAAAATTTTTATTTTCAGTTTCAGCATTTATTTTTAAATTCAAATAATTGTTATTCTTTAATTTTATGAGCGTGTCATTGTAGCCTGTAATGTCTTTATCCACTGTGATTTTTTTCAGTTTGGTATATCAGTTTGTTTTAGTGTAGTCGTTAAAACGGAAACACGCAAAATATGACTTTAACAAGCCATTACGCGAAAACTATGAGAGATAAAAAAATTTCATGAGAGCCAAATTCAGTCACATTTTGTGTCTAAAATAAGAAAAAATGTAGTACAAATAAAAACTAAAATAATTATGATGAAAATTGCGGTAGACCGCGCCCTTAACAGTCGGGTGTACAGCAATCATCGACCAGACACACGTGCCCAGTTGCTGCAGTCCTTCACCGACGGGACATCCCGTATATTTTACATGCAGCTCAAAGCGGCCACAGTCATCATTCACTAGGCAATTTTAACCCGAAACATGGCAGTCCTTGTAACGGCGAGAAAATCACTGTTAAACTAGTGCTCCGCCTAAACCGCCTTAACATTCACTTCTTAACGTATAACCTAAACGTCTACGCACAACTCGCTAAAGTTCCATCGCAATCCACTGAATGGTACAGGAACACATGCGTTACAAACATGCAGACATGTAGACATTTACACACACCCACACACATATAAGTTAAACTTGTAGAGCAGACTTCGTCCTCAGCTTTTGCTGCATTAAAAATAGAATTGCGGAGAGCTAGTTGACATAGTATTTCATAAATTGTGTGATTTCAGATCATGTATAATACGTCACACGTTGACAATTGGTGGCGACAGCCAACAAGCAATAAGTAGTGACGTAACCATACAATCGTTCAAGACTTATGTCATTATAATAGTTCAGTCGCGGGCAGACAGCTAGTATATGCATACACGGATAAAAAACTTAAATTTATAAATTAGACAAACTATTCAAAAAAAGGGCTGGGAACACGGTGGGTGGTGGGTTGATCGCGATAATTACACTCTTGTTTTATAGCTAGATTTAGAAGAAAATGACAATTGTATTCAAGGTTCACGAATAAAATTGAAAAAAAAAAAAAAATTATTTTTTAATAAATTTATTACGTATTTAAATTATTTCTACATGCCCACAGCTACGTAGAGGTTGTCACTTAGGAAATCACGGGTAACAGTAACGAGTTTTTTCAGGTGGGTTGAGGAAATGAATTCAAAAGAGTAATATTATCCGTGCCCGTCCATTTGGCGAACGCACCGCGTTGCAGCTTATGTGATATATGTACTGCTAAATCTCTCGCATCCGGCATTTGTGTCTCCGAATCCTCTCACATACGGCACGGGTTCCAGAGATGAAAATATTTCCTTTAATATTCATGACAAGAATCAATGTTTTCAGGCAAGGGAAACTACTTTATTGAGATGGCTGAAACATAGTTTAACGCAGTTCTTTTGCGTGTTATTTGGGTTTTTAGATACTATGATAATTTCGTTTCAACATGAAGCGTGCGTAAATTGATTATACGGCTACTTAATAAAATAAAATAATAATGTTATTTTTAATTGTCAACTTATAGTGAGATGATACACTCTGATATTAGGATATTCTGTGATCCGGAATTCTCAGTGCTACAATAATCTTGATATTACAAGCCAGATTGCGCTCTATCAAGATGCAGTAAAATGCATAGTCTTCATTACTTTGTTTTGGCGCAGTATACCGTTCCTTGATTTCTCGAACAATGCGTTAGGCCTATTCCACAATATGAAAAGCTAACACAACTGAATATATCTGAGATGTGGACATTATACCTAAATAATATAGTCTCATTAAATTTACCAAAGTTTTCGCTCGCGCCGTGTTCAAAAAATCTCTGTGCAAAAAACCATGTCAATCCGTTGCTACGTAAAAGGATAAAAATACTAACTAACAAACTCCTTTCGATGCTATCCCACATGAATCCCGTACTTTTACGGGATAAAAAGATGTCCTGCATGTTATTCCAAGACTTACGACACCTTCATATTAACTTGCGTTAAATTCCGTTAAGCCATTTTAGCACGAAGGGGTGGTTACAGAACTAAGCGTCTTTATCTATCTCACAGGAACGACGTATTTTCAGGGATAAAGAGTAGCCTATGTCACTCTACGTTGCTCTGTTGCTGCGTCAGAAGACAAAACAACAAACTAACAAATATACTTTCACATTTATAGTATAAGTAGGCTATCAGGAAATCATGTTAAAGAGAGTGCAGCAATTTCTATCTCTACACCGATTGTAATGTAAACATTGCCATGTGACTTGACAAACACTGTGTAGATATTCATTGCTATCATAATTAAACGCCTGATACATCACTTTAAATACAATTATAAGATTTGTGTGTAGAGGTGATATAGCATATAAGAGGCTTTGTCATTACTTATGTTGAAATTATTCATTTTCGTGAAATAAATTAATAAGGGTGTTACGAATTACCGGCAGTGTCTCTTAACAGGAACGTTTTTGTTTTTACTATTTGTTGGGTATAATTGGACTACATTTGTACAAGGAGTTGTTAAGTCTTTATTATATGGTGTGAGACAGTTATTGGACTTATCTCAAATGTAATGTTACCCTAATTGATACATAATTACACTTTAATGTTTAGCATACTTTCTGCGTAATAAAAGTAAGGTGAATTGCTAAGACATTACTGAAATATTTTTAATAAATCTTACCAAATCTTAAATCGGGGAGAAATTAAGAAATATTCAGTAAGATTAGTGATACCGGCTTTAAATCAGTATCGCGCTGTTTTTCCTACTGTTTTATAGCGATTTGATTGAGAAAAGTAAAATAATTCGTACTGAAAAATACTGATGGCAATACTAGTTATAGTGTTTGATAGCGTACACTGTGAAATCGAGTACCTTAGATTCAAACCTGTTAGGTTATGTCAAATATACGAGGCGTGGCTTATACGATACTAACCAGCGTTGACGCATAATAAAAATGTAATATAATTACACATACGGGAATCCAAAACACGACCTATCACTCGTCAAACCTATGTTTCAATACTGAGTTTTGAGACAAATTAAGTTGTAAAATATGAACGGAAATAAAATAAAATAACTTAAGTATTAACGAACATGTTTTATGTAAGTTATAGATGTATATATCTCAGTGTTTTTTGTTGTGGAATTAAGTGAATCGTATGCATATATTCTGTTGGAACTACTGCAAAAAAATCACGTTTATTATTGAATACCAACGATGTTTGGAAACCCTTAAAGTACATTGCTTAGCGTTACCATCAACGGAAACTAAAGTATAGGCTAGTTACGTAGACGTGTTATTTTCGTCCCCCGTCTTATTTTAATTTGCAGTTTATTTTGTCATTTTGAAACTTCTTAGTTCGTGTATATTGACACGTGAGTGTTAAATGTTAAAACACTACGTATATGTTACTTGGCTTTCAAAATACAATGTCTGAGACAGCACAAACCATTGTTTATTACGTCTGGTGAGAGATCCTAAAAATACATATCCACATTACCGAGGACATCCTATGCCATTAATCTGTAGTCATATCGCTTAAAATTTAAAAAACATAACACAAGTTACACTGCCCATGTTAGATCACTATTTATTAACGTACACTAAAAAAACTTCATAAACAGTGTGGGAATTAACTAGCCCAAACAAAATATGGAACGTTTACCATACTTCATGTTGCAAATAACATAAAGTAATTGTTTAGCTCTGTCACAAGTCTGGTTCAATATGTATACATTCAATTGTTTCCTTAAAATGTAACGGATCTATACAGGTGATGTATGAGAAACGTTGTCAGATTTTGGCAGGCTCTCCCTGCTAATGTCGGGCTGTTTGTCTAGGTTTCAGGACTGGCGTTTTTGAGCCAATGTTTTATCTAAATTTTCAGTAATAATATTCTGTGTTCTCGATTAATAGAGGTCGTCATTTAATTAAATTAAATTTCACTCAACAAACTGTATTAACTTCATTATTTGCAAATAGTAAACGAACAAGGGTATAATGCACCCATTCAATTCTGGACAGCCGATGTTTGGATATATTGTTTTCATAACAGTTTGAAAAGTGTGTAGTTTGATATTTGAAAACAATACTTTTCATAACTTTAGCTAAGTGGGCGAATATCATTACATTGCGAGGGAAAATTTGAAGGCAGGCAACATACGTACATCCATGTGGACACGAGAATAGACCACGTGTGTACTAGTATGAGTTTATGGAATTTTTATGAAAGAATTAATTAAATATTTTCTTTGAGATCGGGCATTACAGGTAAACGTTACTAACAGTATATTTACGTAGTTACCTGCCAAGTAAATAGTTATACATGCACACGAATTATCAATTTTCTCGACGTCATTTACTGTGATGATATTACAGTGAAACAACGCATTTGGAAACATACTTCACCGGTGTTTATGAGTGTTAAGAAAAATAGCAATTAAAGAACTGTTTCCCAAATTTTCATCGTGATTGTTTTCGCAAACATTTTTTAAAATAGTCAAAATTGTACTTAAATTACCAGACTGGTATATTTAAATATTTACAATAGTTACTTACCAATAGGCTCAAATATGGTACATTTCACATGCCCACGGTGAAGTGAAAAACTTAAATGTTCGGAAGTTATATGTAAATATGTGTGTGTATGTATATGTATATATATAGTATATACATATATTTGTATATATGCCTATATACACACATATAAAGAATGTTGTGAAACTGATCTCATGCCTCGTCCTTTCTTCTGACAATCATCACGAAGATGTTCCTTGCAAAATTTAAGTTACGAAATATAAGGTGACACACCAGAAACTTCTCTTAGATACATACTTTTTGAAGGTAGCTGTAGAAATAATTTTAATTCAAGTAACTAGACTGGAAAGATGTCATATTAAGGGATGATTACGTAATTATGTCAACCCATTCAAAAATAGTTATACGATTATTAACATTGTCGACTACCGAACATTATGAAATGGTAGTTATGTCTCCTACGTATAGCGAAAAATTTCTTTGTATAGAGTTACGTAAGTTGAAATCACAGAAGATGAACTAAATTTATAGGACGTAAAATAACACATTAACTACGTGAAACGGGACTACCTTGACATTCCTCCAACAAATGAAGTTAGAAACAACTGCTGCGTAATACTTATGAGGTTGGCAAAATGGTTAATACCAACTGACAGCTACTACTGTAACAGTATCTTATGCTGTTCGTATTTAAAACCTTTTTAGTCTTTACATTTAAGTTTTGTAATTATGTTGATATTATTTACCAATTTACTGTATTTAGTGGTAATTTGTGAGGGATTTCATTTAGTTCGGTAATATAATTATTGTTTGCAATTTGTAAGATTTTTTATGCATCCCAACAATGTGATCTTGCTCATGATAAAAATTTCTTTAAAGTGTTATTTATTTCATGAAAATATTTGAAGCTATAATTTTAAGCGTAATATTTTACTAACATGACATAATTTAAATCTTGAAACTACCACCTATATTAACTTTTCTAGTGTTTCGCTTCTACAGGACTTTTCGGCGAGTTCTGTTGTTTCAAAGACAATATTATTCTTTGAGAGCAATTTCTCTGACTAAGTTGCACAGTTACAGACTCACTCTTACGAAATGAGTAGTGCAATGACAACATGATTTAATGACGCTTTTCTTCACTACACAGTAAACGGGCGTGACTTTGAACACGAGGGGTGAATTTGGGATATTACAAAACATTGTTTATCGCAAATATGGTAAGCTTGAATATAAATTTACTTGCAATAAATTCCGAACAAGGAATATATACGTCATATTTATTGAATATTTACTCATAGTTAAAAATTATGGAAAATAAAAATAGTATTATTGTGTCCCAAAGTCATCCCAGGAGGTCTATGCTCAAGTTTTCATTCGCACGCGATTTAGAAGACGAGAGGTGTTTTTAAGGACATAGAGAAACTTGTTTTTTCGTTTTTAACCTACAAAACTGAAAATTTGAACGATAAAACGATCTCCCCTGAAAAATACCACTCGGTTTCCAACTCGAATGCGACTGAAAACTCAAAAGTACAAGCCCCCAGGTAACTGGCGTCACTCTCGCTTACGGTATTAATTTGCATATAAAAGTTATCGAAATTTTGTGATGCATAAAATAAAACCGTATAGTGTATTTAGTCAAATAATTTTTTTAGAAAACATTAAAATGTATACTGATGTTTCGAAACTTGAATATCAACAATGCTCAACATTTTCTTTATTTACAAGGAGAAGTATGGCAAACCCATCTTCGCAATTATTTCCCGTTGTTGAGGATTTTTTTTCATGACGTTTATTTACACATATTTTCTAACAGACTTTTGAAGATAACTCCTTCACAATGTTAGTCGCAGATCTCAGAGGTAACTTGGCACCTTTGCGACAAACATCGTCATTTTTCGAAGGTTTCTTGCAATATTTATGATTTACGTATGCATGTATAATATAATTTTCTTTTTTCCTTATCTAATGAAAAGTAACAACTGAAGGATCCTGGAACATGACTAACAAGCTCGGGGTTTTACTTCCACAATTTAATGTACAACACTGTAAAAAAATAATTTGTATATTTAGCACACCGGTGTTCACGATCGTTAAGAAAGTATGCATGTCTAAATTGTTTCCCAACATCGATGGCAAAGTTTCTGTACATTGTAAGAAACAAATGTAAAATCGTGTTTCCAGGTTTTTTTTGTGACTGACGATGCTCAACATTTGCTCTACAAGTTGAAGTTTGACAACTGGACGGAGGTATGCAATTACAGACCAACGGTCTATTTTTAGTTATCAGTAAAACATGCTATTAGTTTTACAGACTTGAATCAGTCTTACAAAAAGTATTTTTGTCCTATAAAGTCAATATTTATGACAAGATAATGTAGAATTAAAACACTTTTTACAAGACGGTTTCAAAACAGAAAAATATTTTATGCATAACATCGTCCAATTGTCCTAGACTGTGGGTTGAGTCACCCCATACTGTTTAAGAAGTTTTTTTTTTTACAAATGGACTTAGCTTCAGCATCCTCTTGGAACGATGTTTTATGTCATCCTGGGACACGAGCAATTTCCACGCTGTGGTGACCCCTGGCTATCTCAGTAAGCGCACTCAACTGAACTACTCACTGAGTCTCGTCTGAAAGTTCGCGGAAGTAAGATTAGCTGAACCACTCTCCTCGCGATTCGAGTCCCATTCGGGAACTATCTAATTACGTGCCACAGCACTCGACGCTACTAGTTAAATGTTGACGGAAACTTTCCAGGTTAACGCAAAACTACTTTTTCTTTAATGACTCCCGTATACTTGCGAACATAATCCGACGTTTGTGCGGTGTTACCCCTTACTGTCTGCTTTTCACGTGACTTCATCCATGATTTGTGTTATATTTGAAGAAGAATTTGTCATAAACGCACGTATTTAAATGTTGTATTGCTGTAATTTATAGTGGGTATAAATACAGGTAACTATTAAGAGGGATTTTCATTCAATAATGTTGTATTGCTGTAATTTATAGTGGGTATAAATACAGGTAACTATTAAGAGGGATTTTCATTCAGAAATTACTGTATAATACAAAATCTTTTATTTCAGAAAATTTTTTTATTCGCCTACTTAGTAAATGTGTAACAGTTAATTATTAACTTCACCTTAAAGTTTATTGGTGCATTGAAAACCAAAAATTCTTAAACTGCACAGAGTAAGTTACTTGGTAGAGTGCGTGACGTGATTACATGCACGAAGTTACTTGTCCTGACAACATAATTTGTAGCTGCAACTGTATTTATGAGGCATTTGTGATAATGATACAAGGCCACGCACACTCTCAGAACGCCCACCACAGAACACGTGTTTTATGATATGTGACAACGAGCGAGAGAATGAAAATAAAGGCTTTACTTAATAAAGGCTTGCAATTAAATTACTGATTTGACGTTTCAGTAAAGACAGTTCAGAAAAGTAACAAGGGTTGCCTATCGGTACTATGTTGTGGTAAGATATATTAATTCTGGTTATATTAACTTTCATTTACGACCACGACAACTAGTCCTGCGGGAAAAATGCGAACTACAGCTGCGTTGTCCTTGACGATCCGCAATTGGTGTGGCGCACCACAGCACCGGCCATAATACTGTGACACAGACAGCCGGTGTACAGACGTGAACTGAAAATTTACAAATACATCTTCTTGGTATGGTATGGTTTGTCTGATACAACTCGAGTTACTGGAAAGTCGCGAAAAAAGTGTGTGTTATCTTTGTATACTGAATACAAAGTGTAACTAATACACCTGTCGGGAAGTTAAAATACTGTGGTTGTGGGAAGGAAAGTCTGCGCGATATGGAAATACGATACGTCCAGTATTCAGGTCTCATTCGCACGCCTGCCCTGCTTATCATTAAGTCGTTACATGATCTGTGTTTCTCTGTTTTCGCCGCTACGTCTTCACTGGCCGTGTGCCATGAACTCAAGTCAGGCGCAGTACACTTCCCCTCCCTGTGATGTGTCTACCTACTACAAGCCACGCTTCTTCCCCTCACGGTAGGACTAGTTGTCGTGGTCGAGTAGTTGCTTATAACATGTAGGAAATCTCGCTTTATATTAAAGTTTTAGATGTGTATATGTCAATTTAATAATTTAAAAATATTTTGACATCAGAGACCTTGTGCACTGGCATAAATAGACGGTTTATAATTTTTTTAATTTAAATTCAATCTAAATGCAATGTGGCGACTAAATGACACTGTAATTCTCGTAAATAAAGTAATTTTGCGTAAGTAGTGGGAAATCATAATTTTTAAGGTGTTAATGTTAATAATTATCTGTTGCTATTCGAAACCTCCATAAATAGTTTGTGAATGTATGTTATTAGCAGAGAGTAACTACTATTTTTAACATGAAAAAAATACAGAGTTTTGAGGAATACGAGAAAAATATTATGAAGGAAATAGAAACGTTCTACGACGTAAAACCGAACTGATGGGCGTTGTCCGAGCTCACAATTCATGTCGTTGAAGACCAGAAAATCCAGACCGAGAGGTTGATGTGCCCGTCCTGGTGTTATGAAATTATGCCGTTTTCAGAAGAAATAGCGGTAAGGTATTCCTACCCTCACTTAGTAGATTGCAGTGGAATTTTGCTTCTATCACCAGCATGGAAATTCTTTGATCAAATTAAAGTAACTGCTGATTTTGAACGTTTTAGTGTTGCTTTCAAGAAACATTAGATTTCATCATTTTACAAGTATAATATTCTCACAAAATGCCCTGTAATATTTTCCATGTCTGCAGCCGAAGTAATTTGAAATAACGGATAAACTGTCGACTATTAATATAAATTTTATCAAGATCACAGTAAGTTCTACTTGTACTCTCGTAGTTCTATTTTAGAGGTATTTGTAGTGCTATCTAATTACTCCCACTGAAATATTTTCAGTACTTAAATTTAATGTTTTATAGTTTACGTCACCATCAGTATTGTCAACATTTTATTATGTTCATTACTGTCGTACTCATTTGCGATGTGTGACTTATACTTTCACACTTTCAGTACTACAAGATGTCTTTAATTAAATGTCTGATGTATCCACAGTTACATATTTTCTTGTCCTTCCCAACGAAAGGGTTAAGAGGCCGTTTCAATGTTTCAGGCACATGTATGCAACCCGCATTAACCCCATATAAATCAAGGTTAATATTACCTCCGCTATAGCAATATAAGTATTACACATATCAACGTTATCTTCGCGCTTTATGAAAGACGCAGTCGTTCATATTTTCGCTGTGTTCTGCAAAATCTAGTATAACAAACGGTTACATTAAGAACCTAATACAAAAAAAAAAGTTTTGTAAAATTCATAGTCTACCATTTTTATACTTAACTTCGACGAACGCAGAGAAAATAATAACTGCTGTGTCTTTGATAAAACACGAAGATAATGTTGATATATATAATACTTATATTGCTATAGCGGAGGTAATATTAACCTTGATTTATATGGGGTTTATGCGGGTTGCATACATGCGCCTGAAACAATGGAACGGTCTCTTAACCACACCAAATTACACAGTTAATGTTTTATTTCTCTTCTCTTTATACTAATTGATGTTGTATAAATAAACAAATATTCACGACGTTGGTAGAAAGAGAGTAGAGAGAAGCTCTAATCAGAAATATTTTAAGGTTTCAGAAAAACGGGTATTGGAATTTAGTTTTGAATTATTTTTTTTTGCGCTCAAGCTACACGAATATTTTGGCCGAAGAAAAGTTGTAGTAACGCACTGTTTATTAGTACTCTAAGCGTAGCTGCCAATTATTATACCCACGTTATCATACTCACAGATATAATGCAATTTATTGTAGGTGCAGAACTTCAGCAAACTACTGTTTTCACAAAAAAAAATTAATTTTACAGTTATTACAATTGATTTACAGCGCCTGTCTATGACTTAAACTACAATACAGTTCATACATTTAAAACATTTTTACTCCTTTCTGCACTTATGAAGATGGGCGTAAGAGTAACATAAACTAAGATGAAATATTGTTTACCTTAAAACGGCTTAGACATTATGCATTCAATAAAAAATTTGATGTTTGTGCTAAAAGAGAAGATGTCATTTTACTTGAAATTATTACTTCAAATTAAAGAAATTTTAACAAATAATACAAAATTATATAATATTACTCAATGTTAACACAGGAAAATAAATACCACGTCGTTAAATTAACAAAATTCATACTGTACACAAAGAACTGTCGTAAAACTATAAAGAGATGTAACGTGGAACTGAATAAGTTTATTAGCATACTGCAAGTTCAGTTTGAGGTTATACATGAAATATAGGATTTTCTATACGCATTTTATGCGCGTACCTATTGTTGCTCGGAAAACGTGTAACTGATAATCAAATCACACCGATGTACTCATACGTAAGTTTAGCTAAAATGTTAACATATTTACAGCAGACGAGACACACAATTCAAATGATACATCCTAATATTCAACTAGCGTCGCAGTGAAACAGGCAGCGTAGCAAATAAACCCAAATCAAGGGGACCTCCCACGCTGCTGACGAAGGTTTCCTAACGAGCTTTCGAAGTAGTCCCAGCAAATCTTTCCGCCACGCATCAGAAACTCCCGGTTCAACAATCCACTAGACGCTACTGAGGCTATACTTAATCACAATGTGTTGTTGAAATAGGGCCCGCAGCAGTCCCCAAAGCTCGTTCCTCAGAACAAACCCTGGGTCTACTTCCAACCCCCATAACACATTGGCCTCATGATAACTACTGATGGAAATAGCTATATTGTAAATGCAAGGCCGGTGTACTGAATAGGCCGAAAAGTGGTTCATAAAGGTTATTTACTACAGTCGTCAACAGTTGAGAAACAATTCTGCTATTTGCAATCTGCTTTACTGGATTACTAATCCTGAAATACATATACCCTTGTACATTCATGCCCTAAATACCATTTCCCTCATATATTGGTGGTGTACGACCTGATGCATTTGTCCTTTTCCCTGCATAGTGTGTGGGTGAGCCCGACCAAAAACCTGTCTTCTTTCTTCGCACATGCTACCGATGGCTTCGTCCAGTCTCCCAGAATTTTAACCTGTTGGCATTCAAAAAGGCAAGAGTAATCCGTTCTCAAAATGTTCGACAATTTAGTTTCTGAATGATGGGGTCAGACACCCTTAATTTCGTGGGGTCGAAAAGAGTCTTAATTAGGCACGATATTGTGACTGTGTCCCAATTTACTCGTTGACAACGTAGTAAGGAAACAATGGGACAATAGCTATAAACAGTACTTTAGCCATGGTGTCAACAACATTTACACTCTGCCCGAACAGTCTCAAACAAACAATAGTCAAAAAATATTCCAATACATACAATTTGCTTGTCTTGAAATGAATCACTGTCCTCATAATAGAGTTGATCACTGGTGGGCTTCTGGGGAAACCTCGCGATGATGTCCCTTAGCAGCACCTCCTGGAGATTCCTTGTAGTGGGCGCACCCTTCTTGACCGCATCAGAGGAAGGATTCCCATACACATACACAGCGCCTCGCCGATTCACGAATACTCCATTTATGTCGTCTGCAAACAGTAAATCCACTCGCGAAGTAACATTCACTAATTTACTGCACGACTCGCGTACAGCAATGCCGACAAACACATATCGGTAAACATAGGCTGACTCCCCAAGTGATCGCCACCAGGGCTCAAGTCGTTCTCTCTGCCACCATAAACTAAAAACTGACCACCCACTCACTATGCAGGGAAAAGGACAAATGCATCAGGTCGTATACCACCAATATATGAGGGAAATGGTATTTAGGGCATGGATGTACAAGGGTATATGTATTTCAGGATTAGTAATCCAGTAAAGCAGATTGCATATATCAGAATTGTTTTTCAACTGTTGACGACTGTAGTAAATAACCATTATGAACCACTTTTCGGCCTATTCAGTACACCGACTTTGCATTTACAATATAGCTATTTGCATCAGTAGTTATCATGAGGCCAATGTGTTATGGGGGTTGGAAGTAGACCCAGGGTTGGTTCTGAGGAACGAGCTTTGAGGACTGCTGCGGGCATTATTTCAACAACACATTGTGATTAAGTATAGCCTCAAAATCTGCGCCACTCTGCTTTCAAAAACGAGTCTTTCAAGTTGCCAACACACTTACTTGATAAACAAACCACAGAATTGCGTGCGTTCACTCACGAACATGCAAAACAGACCCATATCTCTCCAACACGTTTTACATATGTACAAGATATTATATAGTTATAGTAATCCACTTCACATACCATAATAGCACCATAAACTTATATACTAATACAAAATAGTGACACCAGAGTGTCACACTACTACAACGAAATGCAAACTATCGAGACACTGGATGAAATCAATGGGCAAACCGATCTGCCTACAATTTACAATGACTGAGCCGTGTATGTACTGGATTTTGTATAATTTCAAGTCCATGTTTCGTAGGAACAATCATTTAGATCAAGAGGAACAAAAATATTTTACGAACCTAAGTCTAAAAATGCACCATTTCTGCACTGAAACTCACAGAACGTGATGCAAAATGCGGACTGTGCACAGTGTTATTGCGAATGTCATTGCAGCTATTACTGGTAACTATTTACTAGACGAGTCTTATTTAATTAGAAGATAGGCATTGTCCGATGTAGCGTTACCCAGTAACATGACCCTACCCGCGTGTCACACTGTTAAGTGATGAAACCTATAGTTCAGGAACGATGCGTTTTCGGGTCTACGTATTTTTAATATTTTTTTGTTCCTCTATATGTAGATGCAGGATTATATCGCGTATTAATTCTAAGTCAGGTTGAATGCCAATAACGTATCCTTCATTTTCGTTAAATACCTTTACATAGTATCCATGACTGCAAAAATTCTTTTGGACGATGGGCGTTATCTATACTAGTGTTCTGATGTAACGGGCAATTCATCGGAAATGTACCCTTACGTTACGAAAGATTGAAAACATTAATATACTTATATCTAAAGTATTTTATAATATATCACGTTACGTTTTGCATAATCAGTATGTCTCTGTTAGTTGAGACAAAATTCAAAAGCTAAAAGTGAAATCCATTTGAACCATTATGCGATTCAATGTTTTAGTTAGGTTTTCGTTTCGTATTATTTTAGTACGTATCAGAATAACTTTTGGACACTATGTTTACAAAACGTAAACAAAAGCAGTATTGCCACTTATCATTTGCCAATTATTTGGCCCCTTTAAAGGACATCCTTAATTGAGGTAAATTGTTTATATTATACTCACAGCTTACCCATATAATGAACCTGCAGAACTAACGTGTGTGTGAGATTTGATAAGAGTGTCAGTACAAGGTCATCATTGCCTCGTTCCGAAGGTGTAAAAAGAAACTTCCACTCATGTACGCAGGTTCGAAGCGCTTGAGAAAAGCGTGTTGGACTAACGTCCACAACAGCACTTATAGCGAAGGTTCAAACTCGAATGAAACCCAGCCCCGGGTCAGGAGCATTATTTAACCTCGTTGGAGAGCGCATATGCGAGGGAAGAGTGGAGAGTGGATTGTGGGAATGGAGGACGAAATGAAATTCATCGCTCTTTTATTCCCCCCTTCCATCCTCTGCGACCCATCCCTCACGGAGACCCCACCCTTTGTGTGTTCCAACCGCCCGACCCACATACGCGCCGAAACAAATTACGCCCAGAGTTGCTCATCCCGACACTGTGTGCGCCTGCGTGTGTTTGTGTGAGTGTGCGTGCGTGAGCGCCAGGTCCTCTCGCTGACCAGGATGTCGCCTTCACACTGGGGAACTACTACTCGACCACGACAACTAGTTCCGCGGGAAAAATGCGAACTACCTCTGTGTTGTCCGTGACGACCGCACGCAACTGGTATGGCGCACCACTGCACCGGCAATAATGCCGTGGCACAGGCGGCTGGCTCACTGTTCTCCGCGCTACGTCTCCACTGACCGTGTGCCATGAACTCATGTCAGGTGCAGTACATTTCCCCTCCCTGTGACGTGTCTACCTACTACTAGCGCCACGCTTCTTCCCCTCACGAGAGGACTAGTTGTCGTGGTCGAGTAGTTGTGCATCATCCCTACCTTCGAATATACTTTACATACGGTACAGAAGTTGCCAGCTTAGGTTAAAAATTGCAATACACTTCATCTTCAGGTTGGTAACGTTGCCGCTGAATTCGCCACCACCACTTGGACATCGACATGCGGCCCAAACATACAAATGTCTGTACTATTTAAACACCATTTCTCGCCGGGTACATGTAATGAATGAGAGCTGCGGGCGACAATAGAGCTCTCTAGCGTGCCAGATAATAACAAAGACCGCGTTACTGCAGCGCAGTGCAGCGGGTGAATGCCGAAACTTCTCCTGGAACGTTCCTTAAGGGGTATGGAAAGGTAGGATGTCGAGCGGGTGACTGGAACACTCAATCGTCAATAAAATCTGAACTACTCATCAAATTTCGATGAGATTTTTTGCCGAGTAGATATTTTATCAGCTGACGTTTATATAACATTATGAGGTAGTATGCTTTACTTTCGAGTAAAAAATTAAAAACTGTTTTTAGAAAAATAAGGGTTTGAAACCACAAAATATACAAAAATGGGAAACTGTAATTTTTATAATTTTTAATACGATAATGTCTGGACCACTATAATAACAGAATTTCAAATATACTCGCGTTTTAATTTGAAAATAATTTTACTATCTGAAAATCTCTGCGCGATAGGTTTACGGATGTTAAAATTATTTTCATATGATATATCTGCAGGTTAGTATTTATTGTCTTCAGACAGTTCGCTACCAGCCATAAAATAATTACCTACGCCACTCATACTTCACAGCTATAACTATTGCGTTCGTACACAAGGTGTTTAGCACTGCCATATGATCGATCTCATATCGTATGTGCATCTTACGCAAACAGAATAATGATAGAGTGCTGATCACCATTGCATATATATGTATATATATACATAAAACGCTTATGTGTGAACAATAACTACAAAACACATCCCCCTGTAATCAAAAGGTCCATTCAGATTAAGGGTGCTCACGTGGCCAAGCTTAATAATTTTATATTTGTTCGACATAATGTTAGTTTTACATAAGTTACTTGTGAGTACATTTTCCACTTGTACAACATTTTTAGCTCTTAGTTTTCTCATAGTGGCATGTCAAAGTCAGAATTTGACAGTTATAGGAACATAGGAATAAGAAAAACCAAGTGACCTATACAAACGAAATAATTTACACTGATATTACATATTATCGACAATACGCTCAGCAAAGTCTTTTGGTCATTTTTCAAAAATTGCCATAAATGACATAAATTCCCATCGTTTTCAGATTTTTTTTACAAAATACAAGTAAATTTCTATGTGCGTATTTAAATATTTTAGCATGTTCCCCATGGCCATAATATCTTATTTCAGTGTAAATTATTTCATTCGAGTAAGCTACTTGGTTTTTTTTATTCCTATGTTCCTGTTACTTGAACATTTTTACTTTTACATGCTGCTATGGGAAGACTACGAAAGCAAAAAGTTTCTACAAGGGTGAAATATAGTCACAAGTAGCCTTTATAAAACCAACACTATGTCGTGCAAATATAAAATTATGAATTTTTCCACGTGAACGCCCTTAACTTGTCTAGTTTAACCTACAGTAAAGATATCATTTTAACAACACGTCAAATATTTCTTCACGTTACTATCTCGTTCTTCGATTTGAATACATAAACTATCACCAAGTTCAGGAAAAACTTAATTTTCACCCGCCAGAGGGCTAATCTTATTTTAACTGTCTTGAATTACACTACAGTTAGTTTTTAATACAAAGAGCAGAGAGCGAGACGGGGGAGGAGAAAAATGTAGGACCAATAGCACGAAAGGAGCACTGGTGTTCGCAAGTTAGAGGGAGAGGAATATTAATAAAGGAAACATAAGGAGACTCGAAACAGAACGGAGCCAGGCAACGAGCGGACATGCAGCACGAACTCTCTTCAGAAACCATTTAGATTACACTCTGCTTCCTGCCTGGAATTGCGGCTGGAGTTTCCCCGCAGCGTGAAATTTAATTTTCTACCACAGTCCTGGAACATGCGTTGCTGGGTCCAGGGTTTCTACGAGCACAAGGCACGTTTGCGAGCAGACCACTTCCGTTTCTCACTCTGACACATGGTCACAAGGCCGCGGTCCAATGTCACCTTGTCTCTACGAGGTATAAAAAAATGTGCGATTAAACTAGGAGCGACTTGGCTTGGTTCCTAGTCGATTAATATCAAAACTGACCGTTCCTGCCTTTGGAGAGACGCCCAATATGACCTGGGAGTCTATTCTCTAACTTTACCTTTGTAAAGATGGTCACCTGTGATTGTCTTGAGAGAGCGACAGCATTTAGGATAGTCCCTCGTGACTGTCTTTGTGCCATATTCTCTAACACATCTCTTTGCCAGAGTCTCAATATGAGGAGCTTTTTATTCAAAACTGCACATCTGTAAAAAAAATTGAAAAAATTATGTTCAATTCTGTACGAAGTAAATACTTTAGATTAAAAACCATTTCACCATCTGATTAAGTTGATGTGATTTGTTGGCCATAAATATACGTTTTAATTTTTAAAAATATCCAGTTAAAAAAAAGAAAAACTCATATACTTGGCAACAATAACACTGTAGGATGTGCTCTGTAAACCTTCATACATATTACTGAATAATATATGCTCTAAATTCTCACAACGTGTTTTGAATTACTGTGAATGATGTTAAGTGCTATAGAGATTTTTAACTTACAACGAAATCACCCTTCAAACCTTTCTCCTTCGTTAGAATAATAGGGGTGACCACCTTCTTACTGCTAACAACTACTTTTCCTTGATGCAAAAAATACTATAAATAAACTCGTCAGTCAACATGTTTTATATTAAAACTGTTATTAGAAAAAATGTTGGCTTGGCAACTGATGTTTCCTCAACACGAAACAAAACCTGTTTTTAACACAGCTCGTGCGTTTTTTTTCTGTAGAAGCGATTTTTAAAGTTACTTTGCAATGGTGGTGTATAGGCAAAAATTGTTTCTTACACGCCAAGAAGTTGGTTTATACATGCACCGTGATCCAACGAATAAAGCAGTAAGTCCTCCTGTGAACCTCAAATTACTTCGGAGCCGACCCGGTGTTTTTTTAATACAAATTTGGTTTAGCATCATTTATCAAAATTGTGACTCTTTCTTAGAGAAAATATATCACGACTTTCATAAACATACTAATGTCCGCTGATAATATTGTAAAAACAACACAGCACATTTGAAAACATTTTCTTCACTTTTTATTTTCCATTTTATCATACTGCTTAACACAATTCCTATATATACATATGATGGAGGGTTCTATTTGAAAAACCACTCAAATTTTGGGAAACGAATGCAAGACCAAATTTCTAAATCATCACATATTATTTAGGGTAACTTAGTCTGACTAAGCAAGAGGCTTTCAAAAAACTACGCCAATGGAGTCATTTATCTGACGGAACGGTGGTTGTAGTAACCAAGCTCTTTGCGGAAGTAGCACTTTTTTCCTGCACATTGTCACAGCAACAGTAAACGGACCTTTCAAGAAGCTTGCAACAAGAAGACCTTTTTAGTTACTTGCCATGTACTGCTCAAACTGACAACATGAACTTTTCGCGAAACGTACCGGCAAGGTGATTGTATGCAGCAAGATGGTGGCCAACCCTGATACTTTTATGAGATGCAGAGTTTTAAGGGTAATTGAAATACAATTTTTTAAAAATTGGTTTTCAAAGATATCACACCTCTCTTACTATCCACTTTGTAAGAAATTTTCCCCACATAATTTCTTCTTACTTGTTACGAGGAATCACCTGCCAAAGTTTGAACGTTAAATTTCCTTACTTCATATATGTAACTTTGAAACAAAATTTTCTTCGAACCCTACTTACACAATATAACTGTTCTGTATAGAATATTTTCGTGCTTCAACTTCATATTTCGAAAGGGAGAAAACATCGCTCAGTAGAACAAGTTTACTGTTTTCTGAATTTTGCAGTTGAGTCTTTAATTAACCTTTCCTACCTTGTTGGCTTATGTTGGCTTTGACTTACACGTTGAATTATCAGGATAAGGCATTGGTATCATATACAGTAGTACGGAAGCAAACTAGTCTGGTTTACCCAACTTGGGCTCACATTCCGGGAAATTAAATTGTTCCTTGGTCGAGAAAGTATGTGAAATAAAATCTCAAGCGAAAAGTCAAACACAAAAGTAGATTTTTAAAATAACGATTGTATGGCCCTATCTTCCGTTTTTCAGTTCCAGGAGTAAATTTTTCAGTTAAAACTTTTCTACCCTTGGAAAATAAAACTTGACTATTTTCTAAATATTTATCTGTCAGATAATATAAAAATAATTTCTTGACCATTCAGTGTGGTTAAAAAATGTTCGAAATACCCATGGGGACTAGTGGACAAAGTGTTTTTTACTCAGCGTTCATTGCGAAACGAAATATACTTCGCCGAACTGTGGTACTTTGTTAAACACTATGTAATTTTATAAAATATCCTTGAAAACTGGTCTCTCTCTCTCTCTCTCTCTCTCTCTCTATATATATATATATATATATATATATATATATATATATATATATATATATATATATATAGTAAATAAATCACAAGAAATCATGTGTGCATGTTACAAAAAATGTTATTTGTTTACAAAATAAGTTTATTAACTTTACCGAAGTACATTTTAAACTATGCTATACATTTATACGGTTATATGTTACGAAGAATTTCTTGTAAATTTAAAGTATCATCCGTGGTGTTATAAACCAATTTGTTGGAGAATTAATTTTGAAAGTATTATTTTGAGCGTATTTTTTTCAGTGTAATTAATAAGTTATGAGTAGTAGCTTGATTGGTGAGAGCCTTCTCTCCGGAATTGCTCCGAGCGTGTCATGATGAGGCGAATGGAAGGCGTAGGACGTCAGTCAACACGTTTTATATTAAAACTGTTATTAGAAATAATATTGGCTTGGCAACTAATGTTTTCTCAACACGAAACAAAACCTGTTTTAAACACAGCTCGTGCGTTTTTTTCTGTAGAAGCGATTTTTAAAGCTACTTGGAAATGAAGATCTGGCCTGTAACAAGAATCAATACCCATGACCTAACAACTTTTTGATATTTTACGAATTTATGCATATTAATGTCGATGAAACTTTTAACGGTACTCATTTATATTAAAATAGAATTTTGTAACTTGAGCCTCAGACTGTCTTAATCATGCATTCCACGCAATTTAGCACTTCGAGTCTCATTCTGGATCTTGTGCTTATTTAAAATATCACCTTGAAACAATCTGTTGTTTTACATCTGTCCGGGAACGAAAGAGTTCCCTTTTACCTCTGCGCACACTTCCCTAAAACTTCCGTACACCTTCTCACCTTAAAACTTTATACAGTTTTCATGTCAATTTGGCAACGCTTTTTGTTTTGAGATATTGCCCGAAAAAAAAATTATTACCTACAGTATACAAAAAAAAAACTAGGCTTTAAAGTTAGACACTCGAAAATCAGAATGTTCCAACACTACTCAATATTAAAGTACAACAAATAGAGGTTCGTGTACGAAACGCATCAGTTGTTTTCCAGTACTGTCACATTCTTATTAGTTTGCTCAGATGGAAGAGACTAATTTATGATAATTTAATTTCTGAGGTTTGCATACGTATTTAATAAACAAATGTCAACATTCTGAAGCTTTCTTTTATTTTATTGGAAACAGAAAATCGATTTAACTTATTGGAATTGAAGTAGTATCGCAGACAAATTGTTATACAAATTATAGTGTACAAATAATTCATATGTACGATATTTTATCATTAAATATTTTCACTGTTTGGTTTTTTTTATAAAATACGCTTCCAGTATTACAAAAAACAAATAAAATTTTGCTAGTTATTAGCTACGTCCCTACTGAAAAAGGTTCTGTTAAATATTGACAAATTTTTAATCACGTAGGAATGACGAAAAATTCATAATAATACGTGACACGTGCAATTAACATTTATTTTTCGTTGATAAATCGTCCGACAGGAGTTGGAAACTTCAGCAATCCTCGGTTGATTATTAGTGTTCCCTATTATAGTTACGTGGGTCTGGATACGACATAGAAAGCGAAATCACTGTTGTAGCCAGGCGCGCCTCAGACAATGGTTTGCGAATCTGTAACGAGTTGAGACGAAGTTAGACACTATTACGACGCCCTTGCGGAAGGAAACAGCCGTTTGTGGGCTGGCATATATGCCTTCTCGTCGGGAAGTTAGCCCCGTGGCGCCGACAACGTAGCATACGAGCTGCTTAGATAACGGCCCTGGGTCAGCGCGTTAACTGAACGGTTGGTTAGCGACGGAGAGAAACGCTGGAACCCAAACTGCCGGTCAGTTAAGTGTGGATCGTCCGTTGTCTGCGACCAACAACAACACAACGATAAAGTTAGAACAATGACAAATCCTGGCTAACGTTCTACGTGTTACGCTACTATTTGCGGAAACGCAATTACTCCATTAACAGAAAGTATCACGTACTGTGGAAAGGTACATCGAAAGAAGAGGTCCTGCAAAAAAGAAGGCAGATGTGATATATATATATATATATATATATATATATATATATATATATATATATATATATATATATATAATTTACACACACACAACACACACATACACACACACAAACACACACACACATATATAAGTTGTATAGTAGTAATTTACTATTCTTAAAAATCTCTTCGTTATATTAAAATAAACGATGCATACACATATATACATATATATATAATAATTAAAATATATTTACCCACAGGCACACGCGTACACACACACACACATATGTGCCAGGGTCGAACTAATACAATAGGTTACGGCGTAAATAAGTGTAAATATCTGTGATGAAGACTTTGCTGGTTGGTATGTCAAAATATACTTCAAAATAGAAAATGTATTGAAAAGGTGTTAAATCTTCACGCTGAGTTACAATCATCAAAGTCTACTCATTTTTTATGATCGTAATATATTTTCTAAACCTTCCATAACAAACCCGGTACTAACAAATTGTTTGTATTCTGGTTCTTTTCATTCATGACAAAAAAAAAAAAAAAAAAGCACGGCGAAGTCCTTTCCCGCAGAAAAAACACATTTGTAACATTTAATATTGCTCAAAAGATGACACATAAATTGTAATGTAGAACATCTCAACAATAAGGACTAAAGTGAGGCCCAGTAAATTGCCGTAGCTGAGCTGCTTGCTTTTTAATCTAGGTTACACACTAACATTTACTCATAAAACTTATTTCCTAGCAAGTCAGAATTAAATTGACTTTGCGATTTTTGAGTCAAGTATATCTCACACATAAATTTAGGGATCTTGTTACAGACATTGAAAAATATTACGGCACTTTCTTACGGTTAACGTGCATTCTTCAGAAACTCATTACAGATATATTAAAATGAAACGTAGTTTCTCGAATACGTTAAGAGGGCGTGAACATAGGATATGTGGGAAAGAAATAGAAAAGAAGCGATTATGGCCTGTTTACAAGGAAAGATCCCACAATTCAACTGGATTGCTTTGGAAAACTTTGAATTAACCGATGTCAGAGTAACTTTATCAGTATTCAAAACTGGAATTTCTCAGATGGTAGTCCACAGATTACTCACCACAGCTTCAACTCGATCACGTGTCAAAAATGCATAATTTTACACTTGGACGACATAGTGCTAGATTTGTACATGTTACTTGAGACTACATTTTTCACTTGCAAAACGTGTTTTAGCTCTCATAGTTTTCGCTTAGTGATATGTCAAAGCCAGAATTTGCAAGCTACGCGAACATAGAAATAACAAAAACCAACCGACTTACCGGAATGAAATAATTTGCACTGAAATGAGATATTATAGGTCAAATGATAAAATATTTAAAAACACACAAAAAATCCTTTGGTCATTTTTAAAAATTGCCGTAAATATATAAATTGTCAACATTTTCCGTTTTTTTTTTAAATTACAAACAAATTTCATCGTGCGTTTTAATTTTTTTCTCATATGGCCCATAATATAAAAATTTAGGGAGAATGATTTAATTCGAATAAGTTACTTGATTTTCGTTGTTCTTATGTTCCCGTAGCCTGCAAATTTTTTACTTTGTCATGTTGCTATAGGAAGACTACGAGAGCTAAAAAAATGTTTATAAGGGGAACATGTAATCACAAGTAACGTGTATAAAACTAACACTATCTTGTACATTTGTAAAAATATACATTTTTGCCAAGTGAACGCTATTAAAAGCGCGGGTATTATAACAAATTTTATAGGAACAATTCTGTTAATTTTATAACAATTAATCCATAATTTGATCAATTATGAAAAGCCTATTAAAATAATTCATGAAACCGGTAACGCCTACAGAACATTAAAATTGATGCCTACGAACATAAATTGTCGTTTCGTCTAGTCATTATTTCACAGGATTTAATTTGTTCTGCATACAATATTTCCATTTTTTTTTTGGTGAAGTAGGTTGGCGGAAAGAACGGTAGGAGTAATTTAGTAGAAATATTTTTTAATTAATATAATTCACTGCATAACTTATTTGGTCGCCAGCAGTGTTACGAAAATTAAGAACTAAGAACGACACAAAAGGTACGCCTAAACCTACGCAACCAGAAATACGCGGATCATGCTACCATCTTATATACACAATTTAACCTTTACGTGTTACTCGCATTAACGTCTGCTTCAGTTAAACTTTCAATGGATGTTACGTCTGTCCGAAGTAGACATTTGTTTAGGTGACAATGAATTTTCTACTTACTTTTATAAAGTACTGCTAGAGTCAGAGATTATTGGTGAAAAGAATTTCGAAACTAGGACGTGATACATAATTCACCCGTTGTTGTTTGGTTTGGTGAAGGGGAAATTTTAACACCAAGTTAGCATATATAGAGTTATATTAACTAATTTAGTAACTTTATTTTTCGTATCTTTATGTCAAGAGAATTCGACAAACAATGTTACAAACTTTGAAATTTCTAACCATTGCCATGACAGCGTACTTGGTATCGGTTTACCAACTTATTTTGAAAGTCAGGACTGTTGCAAAATGCTTTAATTACTATAATGGTGCTATAAAATACCACGAAATCAACACGTATTTTTGTAAATACTTTCATAAATGGCGAAGTAATGATGTGTGCCTCTTGACGTTCTCAATGATTCACTTACACATAAATACGATGATAACTTTAACATGTTAATTGTTTTATGAAATGAAATTCGTATTATGAATATATCTACTACATGCAAGCAAGTGTTAATATTGAAACATTGAATGTCTTGAAATGTCATATATATATATTTTAAATTTCAGAACTTTTTAAACTTAAAATTTTAATATTGATATGATACCTTAAATTTAACTGTATTTCTATGAAAACCACGCAATAGGTATGTAATTTAGTGCACTTTTGATATTTTATAATACTAATTTAGTTTATAATTTGCTGTTATTAAAACAAACAGCCACCTAACTTTGCTATTTTAAGACGCATCTGAACCAGATTTGTTAGGAGAAATAAACGGGTGACTGTTGACACAAATATGAACCGTCCATACATAAGGCGCTTATGAAAATCACATTATATCTACTCAATAGAGTAGACATTACTCTAAATTCGGGCAAGAACGTCATGCGATAAAATTCTACCGGCCTGCAAGATCTCTAAATATTCAACTAGATCTCGTTGACAGATCCACTCAGATCTACCCTGCTCGGGAGGGTAGACAGCCGCCAGCAGGAGATTAACAGGAAAGCACGCGTAAAAAGTAAATAAACACAAATTTTTACATAAAGGGAAGACGTTTTGAGAGCATTCTCACGAAAAATACTATACAGGAGTGTAGTATTTTTGCTGAACGGGAAGTCTGGAGGAGTCTATCAAGTAAAAATGTAGCCAGAAAACGGAATTCAGGTATGGAATTAATTATATATTTAATAAATAAGTTACTAGGCCTTCTAAACAGATAATTTTATAACATTTTAAATTTTGTTGCATACCTACAGTAAACTCTCGATTAAAGCAAAAATCAGTGGTCATGTGCCAGAAAACTTTTTTCACTTTGCAATACGTTGCTGTGTACATTTTTGGAGTTTAGTTCTAGCATTTTTGTACAGTATATATTACTAGTACACACTTGTATTGCTATATACGTACATTGTACCAGTACTAAAGAATTCTGCCCTCTTCTGACCTGGTCTAATAATACACAAGTCTGCCAGATCGGCGACTGAAATTACCGCTTCTACAGATTGCGCCGTACTTTTTTTAAAAGGTCGCCAAGATATTTCTCTTCGGGTTTATATCCGCCCGGTGAAAACCAACGACTGAGAAGATCCAGTCACGTGAACAATAGTTAATGAAAACGTAGTAGGAGTAATCTTACTCGGTAGTATAATACTTCTGAGTAAGATTATACCTACTACGTTTTCATAAGCGCCTATAGTTGTTAAGTGTAGTATGATGATGAGGCGCACAGAAAGGTGACGTTAACCCCGGCAGCACAGAGCGTACATGCGGTTCTCCCTGACGCTGGGCGAGCCGACTAGACCTGGCAACATGGCTTCTCCCAGGCTGAGTCACAAGCCTGACCCGACTCCTCCACCCCCGGGCGTCTACCCACCCTCCTACGAGAGGGGGCTGCAGGAAGGAAATTCTCCCCCAGGCCGGCAGACAGCTGCGTCCCGCCTGCCCCCCTTCAGCCCTTCCCTATCATCCACGGGACCCACCGGCGCAGCGTCAGCGCGCAGGGGGAGGGGAGAATCCACCCGGGCCGAGATATTCCCCCGGCCACCGCCCCTCAGAGGGGATCGAGCGGTCGAGCCGACGGAGGCCTTGCAGGGGGAAGCGCTCGCTCGCCGCTTGCCGACGCTGCTCCAGAAGGGGGCTTCCCACCAAGCAGTGCGTCGTTCTCAAGTCCGTCATCTTCCTGCGTTGGGCCGAAAGAACAGGACCAAGCCGCCTCGCGATCTGGTTCTTCCTGACGTATCTGCAGTTAGGGTACTGAAACATGCTGATCTGTTGACGCTCGTGGAAGATTCTTCAGCAAAACGTGGCCACAATTCTTCGGAATTTTTTCCCTTGCCTATTCTAGGTGAAGAGATGATGTTTCTGAGTGATCCCGCGACTACAGTAATCGGGAGGCTTCATTGCCTTTGACCGCTTCGAATTTTAATGCTGTAGCCCCTTCCGTGAGTGCGGTTCGTCGACGCGATTCGGTCTTTTCTAAGGGCGACCACCTGTCGCGAGTGTGATTTTTTTCTTTTCCGCCTCCCAGCGCCTCCACCAATAGTTTTTTTTTTCACCTGTCGGGCGAAGGCATGGAGCAGAGCCTAGAGTATATCAGTGTGGAGCAGCTGATCGCCGAGGTGGAGCAGAAGAGCGAGCTGTACGACTCCCGCCACCCAGCCTACAAGGACGCCGAGGCTCGCGCCGCCATATGGCGGAACATCGCCTGTCACGTCAGGTCCACAGGTGAGTGATGCATTTGTCTTAGGGCTCTCTAAGGTTTTGTGAAGGGGAAGAGGGGTAGCACTGAGCGTTGATTACGACACAAAGAAAACATTTTGGTAAAGTCAACCATATATAAGTTTGAATATGTCTAAGGAAGTGTATAAACCATAAATAAACCTGCCAGATATGTTCAATCTCAGCAATAATGTTTTGCCCAGTCAAATATAGAATTTGTTGGACCAACTGAGTAAATGTTTGACCTGTTTTTGTATATTATTTGGTCAACAAATAGGCTACACTGTTGAATCAATACACACATTTGTTTCGTCGTACAAACTTGTGTATGGTTGACTGTACCAAAAGATTTCTCGGCGCAGGAGTTTGGGAAATGTGAGGAGTCAAAATGCGACCAGCGATCTCTTTGACTGTCATCAGTCAGACCTTATGATCTTATGAAGGGAAACATTGGGGAGCTACTGGAAAACATGTTCGTGGTCATTATAAATGGTGGTGGGCGTTGAAAGTGCACAATTCTGCCCATCTACTACCACAGTTTAGTATTCCAAACATGATAACTGTAATTAGTGCACGTAACTGCTGCACTACGATAAAAATGTATCTTTAATAACTCTTTTCCAAACCACAGTGTTTGATAGGTATTAATTTTCGTATAAATAAAATTACTGTAAACTTAGAAATTCAGGCATTCATAATTACATTATTTCATGAATTAACACATCAAAAATTTTAAATTTTATCGTTATTTTAGTTTTGTTTTCATTAACTTTCTTAAACTTTCGCAACCTAGCTTTCTGTTTTCCTGATAACTCATCCTTCTCGATTTCTTCAACTAATTAATGAAGTTCAACAAAGGAAACTTGTTCAAAGAACGAACATCTGGAATGAAACCAAAATATTAATTTTGACAGTGTTCAGGTCTCATTAATGTACGAGAAATAATTAAATGTTAAAAGGCAAACTCTACCGAGCCTTTGGTACTCTCTAGTATGTGTCTTGGTACGAGTCACATTTTTAGATAAATAACACTTTCGCTGATTATTGGGTATGAGGGAAGCCAGAAGATTTGGTGAGCACTTAACACCAAGTCATTTTAGCACTTATGAGGATGATGCAAATTTAGTTTGAAGCAACAGCCTTGTGACAGAGTGAGGAACTGTGTTTACCCCGAGAAAATTCATAAACACCACACATTGTACAAGAGATAATGGGGAAAACCCAACGAAAATCAAATACGAATCGCAGCGATAGGAAACGAGTGGTCTGATCACTTTTTCACTGTAGACGTACGTTGGAAGAGAGGAAATGAAGGGTAACGGCAGAATTTTTTTTTAAGAACTACAGTAAGGCGCTGACAAATATTACTCTAGTTGCTGGCATTGTGTCGATTATGACCTCGCAAAGGTTAGCTTCTTTTAACAATGCCAGTAAAGTGCTTACAGGCCCACGAATGATGTTGTTGTGGTTGCACGTCTACTGTACCAGTGGTGGTATTGGTTACATTCCAGTGGCTGTCAAAAAAACCTTAATTTTTTAGTCTCTGGCATTAATCACATTTTAGTATAGTGGAGCTTATTTTAGCACTGCTTTATTATTTTAATTGTAAACTATGGCTAATACCTCAAGCGGACAATAGTCTAGCTATTTTTTTTTTACCAGAAAAGCAGTATTGGAGATCTGTATTATTAGGGTTTGTATTAGTTTCTTCCAGAAATAAGGAAATAAAAACAACAGTCGTCTTACATACAGTGAACTAAACCATTAACAAGTATATTAAGTTTTTTGTCTGAATTTTACGCTGCACAGATTAGAGTTAAATATTTAAATGGCTTCCTGGTTAGCATATTTTACATAGAGTGCTTAAAGAGGACTAGGAAATAAATGAATACATACCGGTATATTAATTCGAAAGGAGAGACTGAAAGCCGGCATTTTTAAAAGCTGATAATATTCAAATTGGTTCTATCTGAAATGTAGATGGCTGAGAATTCCGTTTATAAGACACTGGTAAACTAACAATGTTTTGTTGTAAAGCTGTTTGTAAGAAAACCTCGTTGGTGCTTTACGGACCCGAACAGTTTTATCTGAGTACTTAATATTTTTATTTCTGTCCCAAGTTGGCGGGCTGATTTATAATTAATTTTAGTTACCACATTTTGTGTAGGAACTAATTTTATGCATGTATGTACTTACTGATATTTGTTGATTTGTTTTAGATACCAATTTTTAAGTTAAACTACTGTATTTCCTACAGTCAAAGAAACTTTTGCCATAACTTTCTACTGCTTCAACAAAAATAGTTATGTAGAATATAATGCAGAAGTCATGTTCTCCATTAATTAAGGCTGTTACAGAGGCGAAGAATTCATAATTTTATATTTGCATTAAACAGTGTTAGTTTTTTCAGACATTACTTGTGAGTACATTACCATCTTACAAAAAAATAGCTCAGTCAGTTTTCCCACGACGGCATTTCAAGGTCAAAATTCGCATGTTTTTAGTTCATACACCCTCCGAAAACCAATCAACATAATGAAAGATAATAATTCACAGAAAAAGTACATGCCACTGACTAGGGCTTTATGTGTGTAAAAACCCATTAAACTAATGTTTAGTATTTTTTAAAAATTTTGAAATTAATTTGCTACATTTAGAATATTTTTTAAAATACCAGAATATTTTGTATTGGGTTTTTATATACTTACAGACCTAACCCAAGACATGTACTTTTACTGTGAATTATTTGATTTCATTATGTTGATTGGTTTTCGGGGGGTGTATGAACTAAATACATGCAAATTTTGACATTGAAATGTCATTACGAGAAAACTGGCTGAGTTAATTTTTTTTTGTAAGAGGACAATGTACTCCCAAATAACGCCTGCAAAACTAACATTGGTTCATACATACATAAATTATAATTTTTTTCTCCTCTGGAACGGCTTTAAACAAACATTGTACTGGCCGTAAACATTTCTCGAGTATTTTTACGAACTCTCGGATAAATTTTCCTCTTTCTATAGTTAAGTGTAATTAGTAGCTAATTCAAATTTTTCGTTCGTTATTTTTGCAGAAATTGTAAGTACGACGGTTAGTATTCTTTAGAAAGTATTATTATTTTTAGTATTTTGGTAATACGTAATGTACTTTTTGGTAAACCATTCGATAAATAATGAAATCACGCTCTAGTAGTATTATTAGCTTACCAATCAGCATTAGGATTGTTTGCTACAAAAATACTTATGTACCAATACTATTCTTAGTTTAGAAACTATTTTTTTCCATAAGCAAGTTAACACTTAAAAATGTACGAAGAGGAACACTTACACATCCTTAAAATTTGAAGTGGTAAAATGTGAACGGTTAAAAGAATAGCCAAAAAACAATTAAACGTCGACTTAAGCTAAATTAACGTATTTTAGGCTCTATATAAAGGTAGTCTAAATAGGGTAGCCTATCTCATTCGCTGCAATAAGTGCCTTGTTTAGATAAAATTGGATGTTATATTAAATTTTATTGATAATTTTAATTACCTTAGCATGTTTTTGAGTCTGTGCTACAGTTGCGCCTGTAAGAATTCAGCTGTTAAGAGGAATGGAAAGGTACGATGTCGAATGGACGACTGGAATACTCAATCGTTAATAAAATCTGAACTACTCATAAAAATTCGACGAAATTTTTTTTCCGAATAGATATTTTATCAGTAGACGTTTATTTAGGCTACATAACACTACGCGGTAGTATGCTTTACTTTCGAGTAAAAAATTAAAAAATGTTTTTAGAAAAGTAAGGGCTTGAAACCACAAAATCTACAGAGATAGAAAACTGTCATTTTTATAATTTTTAATAAAATAATATCTAGGCCTCCACAATAACTGAATCTAAAAAAATACTCGCGTTTTCATTTAAAAATAATTTTAACATTCTTAAACCTCTCGCTCAGAGATTTTCGGATAGTAAACTTATTTTCAAATAAATTGAAAGATTTAGTTATCAAAATAACACACGCAAAAGATAAAAAAAAATATTTGAACGAACAATGTTATCAGCCTGAGTTTACAGCAGCAGTTTCACAGAAATAATAGTGTCCAATATGTTACTCTTGCATTTGACACGTTTAGATTTATATTTGTTGTTGGAAGTTAAATAAAATAATTAGTCTTTTAAATAAATCATGTAACCCTCTGGGAACAAAACTGTGGTACACCAGGCGTTCAAAAGCGTTGAAAAATTATAATCTCTATGAAACCTGAACTGAAGAGCATTCGGTCAACAAGTACACAGACAAAATATCACACCACACGTACAAATATTCTATTATTCCATAGTTTTTACACACATTTTGCATAAAAATAAAACAAAACTTTAATATGATTATTTTAAGGAATAAAATTACTTGATCTAAAGGAAGGTAAGAACACTAAAATATTTACAAAAATGACTAATCTAACACAAAAGTACTAGCTGTAGACATCCTGGATACTGTCACACCAGTGCTATCAAAATGCTCCGCTAGGACACTGACGTGTCGCGCGCCACTCGACGGACACAAGTCGATAATCGATACTCGTTAGCGACCTAACTCGAACTCGCTCTCGCTCTATTCAAGCACGCGCAGACTAAGCTACGAGAAGACGACAGAGCTAGTGTGTGCGCATGTTATTATTGGGAATGAAAATGTTGAATTGGGTCGTGGAAAATTAAAGTTGGTAATTTATTAAATGGGAACTAGATGTTTGAAATGTACCTAAGGTTTTTAAACAACCTTAGTTAAACGTAAATTTTGTCACACTGCTGAGATTCTTCACGCTATTTCTTAAATATTGAATTTATCTCACCAGTGTGTCCCCAAGATGAAGTGTTTGAGGGGTTAACCCCCTCCCCTTCAGAAAGGTACATATTTCCTCTCTTTTTTGTGGTTTAAGTTTAAAGAATGCAAGATATGAGAATACGTATACAGATAAATTAATAGCCAGACAATTATTTGTGAGGAGAAATGCTGTGTTTTAATACGAAAGTGATCTATCAAACTGACAGTGGTTTGTAGGGAAGTTCCCGATGTGTAAAATATTTTAAAGGGAATGTCTTGAAACACACACAAAAGAGAATTGCTCTTCCTGAATTCCAATTATAAATTATTTCTTCATTATGGAACTTGTTTTAAGACGCGAGTGAGCGAAAACAATCACAGTTTTTAAACAGTGAATTACATTTCAGGGGAGAACTTAGCTTGCCAATGTCAAGCTGTAGTTACAGTAACTTGACTTCAGAATTTCAACATAATTTTTTCATATTGCTAGCATTTTTGTTATCTCTAGAAAGATACTCGTTGCGAATTATGATTATTTGTTAATTAACTGAATGGTAAACAGTAGCTTCGCGTCCTTTTTTTCTTTTACTAAAACTTTTATGCGATTGTGGAGTTATTATTGAATGTAACTACTAGTTAATACATACATTAAAAAAAAAAGTGAAAACTCTGTGCATGAGCAGTTTGTTGTCAAGTTCGGCATTTTTTGAATACATTTAGCTATGGATTTATGTAAAATGTATAAAATTTTCATTGTAAAGTTTTCGCACTGATAAGTTTGATGCAAACAGTATAATTTTATTATTTAAATGTTTGAAGGTTTATTTACTACACATTCAAACAAATCAGCCTTCATAATTTGAGTTACCAAAACGTAATCGATCACTTTTTCCAAAAAAAACAACCATGACGAGTTTGAAAATAATCGGAAAATAAAACGATGTGCTATTTAATCATGCTTTTTATTTGCAAAATAACTGCATAGGTTATTAGAAACTATTTTGGTTATGATAAATAACAAGTGAAAACGTTCTGACAGAGTTGAAACTACATTGTGAGTTGCTAGTAATGGAGAAGTGCATACTTCGTCACACACGATAAAGTAATTAATGGAAAATAGTATACCGTTTAGTAAAACTTCGGCAAAAATTAAAATATTCCGTGAAACAATCACTATGTTTGCTACTTTGAGTATTATCTGAGTTTTATATTAACATCGAAACTGGTAGTTAAAAGCAACGTATCTTGCGGCGTTCCGAAGTACAGTTTTCAAATTGTGAAGAAGCTTAAATCACTGCAGTTGACTTCTTCAACGACAAGATATATCCGCGTTATGAAAAATCATTGGTTCTAACTTTGCAATTCTTCAAAGAAACATTACGTAATAAATCGATTATGTTTTCGTATACGTAACCTCACGAGCTGCTGCAGAGTTTGTACACACGACTGCCAAAATGTTTGCTGTAGGGCATACTGAAAATCTATTTTTAATTTTTTTTTTTTTCATCTGTAAACTCTACTTCTCAAACTTTCGGAGAACTTCTGTCGCTTGACAGAACTTACACTATTTTTTCCCACGATTTAAAATGTTAGTGTTTATATCATTCCTTTGGTTGATAAAAAGTATTAAATGCCAATACATAGAAAAATATTTAGATTCACTCTTCATACTGTCAATAGTCCCTCTTTATTTACGTTTGTAGACTTAAAGCTACGATCCATCATTTCTGTTGCTTTTACGACAATAACTTTTAGTCATAAACGAGAGCAAACATTGAAAAACTGTTTCACAGTTTTGTTAAAAAAACAGTGTACACTATACGTTAACTAAACTTTTCAAGACAAAATACATTATGGTCTCGGCTAACTATGCAATTAAAGAAATTCTCATTAATGAATTAATTAGCCAAGTCTATATAATTTATTGTCTAGAAAATTTAGACGGCACAGTAAAAACAATTTTCACTAAAACAGTGCAAGAGTTTTTCGCTACCTGTTCTAGTTGATGAATACAAATTAACTATCGTGAAAGCAGTGTAATAATGGATCATAACCTCAAATAAGCCGTCTGCCGAGGCCAGGGGAGGTGCAGAACTTCAGCCGCTAGCAGATTATTCGAAAACTGCTCATCGCACATGAGTGGTTTAAAGAACGTTACACGTGTGTATACCCAATTCAGGTTCACCGCTACTCATTACATCACACTATATAGCGGCTGAAAACGACGATAGTGGGAGTTTACGCGGCCTTTTTTAGGCATATAAATCTCGGCGCAGAATGTTTTAAGGCCCTGATCTCTCATTTACTTAAAACAATTGTAAATAAATCGAATATTTTTAAACCAATTTATTTGAAAAAAATTGAGACTGTGTACAGTCATACGATACACAATTTTGGGAGAGCGTTTTTCAAAATATTGTACCGTTTGCTAACAAAATATTTTTTTGCTTCATTTTGGCTTTTTTTGACAGCAAAATATGTGATATTTAAGAGGAAAAAATCTAAAAATCCATTTGGTGTATTGTAACAGAAAAATTCAGCTACAAACGATGATATATAAGTGTGAAAACTGTGAGATGAATTTTTGATATATGTATTAATTCGCGTTAAAAATATTTTCGAAACCATTGCAAAACTAAAGAGCGAGGCCTTAAAAGGCAATGTCGTGTACAATACATCTTCGTCTAGAATAATACATGACATAATAGGGTCACCACTGAAAGTCTCGTACATGCGCTTTGTCAGCGAGAAGACTGCACATAGAGGTTAGGGTGAGGCATAATGCGCGCGCTATCTCGTCCTTACCGTGTCTGCACTTTTAGGCCTGGAACGCGCAAAATACCTTCACACAGACGGTTAACTTAAGTATGCACACTTTACAAACAACACGCTAAAGTTTTTATATTACTTACACATACGCACATTCAAGTCTAAGTACATAAATTAGAGTAATAATCTTTACAATCAAAGAATTATAAATGAAACAAATTTTTAAAAAAGTATATTTATTACATATGTACAAAACATTAACTCGTACATAAGTCATAAAATATATAAATCAATGTTTGATAGCTTACAATAACACATTTGTCAGAGCTATTTGGTGTTATTTATATAAATTAACTCCAGAATTGGACATATATTGTACACATTATTTTCCGTCGATAAAATTCAGATGTAGTAATTTCAGTATTTTGATTAGGTTTAGAAGTATGAATTGTTGTGCCTACAGAAACGTAAATCCATTGAATCGATTAAATTAAATAGTAACGCCACACACAAAATATTCTGTTCTCTTCAACGACTCATTGGTAGTAAGGGCTAATATAAAATAAAAAAAAAAAATTCATAAAGGTAGTCAACATCTAGAAGTAAATTGTTGTTGATGACTTAAATGAAAGAGATTTAAGACACCAATGTTAAGAATACTTCTCTTTTCGCAGAGCAAGAGTGCCGTAAGAAATGGAAGTACCTCAGGGGCCAGTTCATGAAGAACTACAAACAGATGATGGCAACCAAAGATGGTGTTCAGATGAACAACGTAAAACCATGGCGCTACCACAAGAAGATGCTCTTTCTCCTTCCCTACATTGACCTTAAAGAGTAAGTCTAATATATAAAAACATTCCTTACCGGCATTAATTGATAATATTATAGAACCGATTAGTAGGGACATGCAAAATTCGCGTTATTTTCTGAAAGCTGATTAGACTTCAAGTAACTATAGGCTCGTTCGACGTCTCCCGCTGGCCGTTATTGCTGTGACTTGCCGCGGAGAATGCTTACACGGTAGAGAGGCCAATATCTATTAAGACGTAACACACGTAAATGACAACACATAAAAGTTCGTGGCCAATTTAATCGCAGTTTATTCTCTGTTTTGTATAGGAAAGTGAAGTTTAGTCTGCTACCAAATGATAACGCGAATTTTGCATGTCTCTACCGATTAGTGATGCTCTTATTTAGAATACATTAAGTAAGAAATTACGGGACGTTTCTTTTATTTTCTTGACGTCAATAAAATTTCTAAAAACTCTTTTATTCTTTTGTCGCAAAATAGTGATTACACCAAACATTTTCCTACGTCGTATTTACCCAAATGATCTCCCCAGTCTATATGAAAAAATATTTTGACATGTGACCTCCTTAATTTCTACACATAAATGCTCGTTTTGTTATTAATACTAAATGTTAACGGTTTAGAAGGAATATTTGATCTTAAAATTTCGGACAACAATTTGATGAAAATAAAATTATTTTGTCTTTACTTCCATCAGGCTGGCGTGGAACTAACAAGCGTATTATATTCAATTTACTGAAACAGTATTTCAGTATGTCATCTCCTGGACCTCTTCTGTTGTAAAATACGCCCATGCAACCAATGCGTATAAACGTATATGAGGATATGCCTGCCCAATGTTGCTAACCGACGTAGACTAAGCAGAAATGACCCTGGTACGTGGGAAACAGTAAAAACTAATCAGTCATTTGTGAAGCAACATAAGTAAATTTTTTAGCAAAATATTAGTTGTGGATGTTACAATTTTGAAAAGATGTCAATTAAATACAGCGTTTCTCAAATGACACCTAATATGCTTTAACAACACACATATTTATCTCTGCAGAAAATTATAAAACCCACAACTCATTTTGCTAGAAAATTGACTTATGTTGTTTCTGGAATGACTTATTAATATGTGGTAATTTCTACAACATTTTGGCACACTAACTAGAAATTTTCTTTCTTCACAATTTTTTTTTTACTGAAATCAATGTCTGGCCTACGAATTCACTAATTTCAACTCCATGCAGTTGTAACAGCCTTAATATTTTTTCGATTTCTTTTATTCTTCTTAGGTCTACCTCCCCCAATATTTCCCAGCGCATTACCTACAAGAATGTTAGTGATGAAAGTGTTGTGTCCGATGACATGTACAATCCATCTTATGTTTCTATTTTTACCGAGCGAGGTGGCGCAACGTTAGCATGTTGGACATGCACATCCGGGAGGACCCAGGTTCGATCCCTGGGTCCAGGCATCCAGATTTAGGTATTCCATGGTTTCCCGAAATCGCTCCAGGTGAATGCTGGGATGGTTTCTCAACAAATGCCATGGCCGACTCCTCTCCCAGCTGCTGTCATTGAACCAAGTTGTGTCACCGTCTCTAATGACCTCACTGTCGACGAGACGTAAAGTCCACTTACCTTACGATCTTTTCAATTTCTTTTAATATTTTTTTCCATGGACTTCTCTTTAAACTTACAATTTGGTTTTTCTTTCCATACAGTTTGTTCTTGCCGTATTACGCCATATCCACATTTGCGTAGCTTCAAGTAGAGTCCTTTCCAGTCCACACAGATTCTAATATTCACTTTCATAGAGTGGTGTATTCCACACATGCATTTTGCAAAGGATTTTCTTAATTTTATTTTAAAATTTTTGCTGGTTAGTTTATTTCTTAGTTATTAATGCCCCTTAGGCTAATACAATTCTTATCTTTACTTTTACCATGCATCTATTGTCATCTGTGAATGTACTGCCTAGGTAAGAAAACTGTTTCACGTGGTCCATACTTAAATCATCAGTTTTTATATTGATTTTAATTTCTTCAATACTTTTTGCATAACCATTTCCTTCGCAAGATAGTAAACTAATTTAGATAGTTTATCAAATCAGGATGAACTATGTATAACACTTCAAACAATGATGTATAATTCCGTGAGGAAGACTACCATTTGTATAGATGCCAAATTTTTTTTTTCTTACTTAACAAACGAAATTGACCTTGTAGTTGTTCAATAAAATAATTATAAACATTTTTTTTTTCAGAAATAATTTTCTGTCGTGTATTCTTTACGGTATTTCATGAAAACTGCATTATATTATATAGTTGAAAAATTAAGCCTACTTAAACTGAGTATATGTTTGCACAGTAGGTCTAACTCTAAATGATCATTAAGTATGAGGGTCTGTACGCTCTAGGGAACATATAATAAGTATAATAAGTGTCTTAACTACCAAGTTTAAAAATGCAACACTTATTTTCGACGAATACACCCGAAGTAGCTACAATTCCCCATGCCTAATATCAACGTCAGAACGCTCATGAAGAACGATGGACAGAGACGTTTCAAAAATGCCAAGTTCATAGTATAATTTTCGTTATTTCATTAAACTTTTCAACATACTCAGTTAAATTGTTTGTTAATGACATGCGTTATGCATAATTTCATGTAATTGTTATTTCATTGTAATGTAGTTTATTTGTTGCATAATTTGTATAACTTAGGTCCTTACGCATAAGTGATCTGGATGTGGCCGCGGTGGTGTAGTGGTCACACTATTCTCATTCTGGGTTCGATCTCCGGTGGGGTCGGTCCCCGTATTTTGACAGACGGGAATCGTGCCAGACGATGTCGCTGGTCGGAAGATTTCCTCGAGGATCTCCCGCTTCCTTCGCTCTTCTCATTCAAGCGTTTCTCCATAGCATTGTCCAGGTTCGATTTCCTGCGGGGTCGGTCCCCGGATTAACGCATGTAAGAATCGTGCCGGACGATACCGTTGGTCGGTGAGTTTTCTCGGGGATCTCCTGTTTTCCCCTCTACCTCATTCTGACGCTCCTCCATACTACCTCATGCCACCACTCACCAGCGTTAAAGACCTCGATGTTAAGGACTTGCTCTTTAGTTTTGCAATGATTTCGAAAATATTTTTTTCAACGCAAATTAATACATAGATGAAAAAGTCATTCTTACAATTTTAACACTTACATATCATCGTTTGTAACTGAAATTTCTGTTGCAATACACCAAACGGATTTTAAGATTTTTTACCCCTGAAATATCACGTATTTTGTGGTCAAAATATGCCAAAATGTAGCAATATAATTTTTTGCTAGCAAACTGTACATTATTTTTAAAAACTCTCTGGCAAAATTGTGTTCCGTATGACTGTAAACAGTTTAAATTTTTTTCAAAGCATTTGATTTAAAAATATTCAAGTTATTTGTAATTGTTTGAAATAAATGAAATATCTTGGCCTTAAGCGCTGAACAAAATCTCTCACTTCATTGCAGGACATTTTACGTGTCATACTTCGGGGCAAGCTGATGCATACGGGCACCAAGTATAAAGTGTGTTGTATCCAGGATGCAAATTCCTAGCCCGACTCGTCATACGATATTTATAATTGAGAGGCCTAGAATGTTAATGGTGTAAGTCACTTTTATTAAGTGCTTTTTTCATTATATATTAAATATGTTTTAAAAGAAAGTTCTGTTGCAATTATTACTCGTTTTCCCCAATTTCCGAAGTAAAATTCAAGTACTGAAAACGGGCGATGTATTTTAAATGTAACCGCAACTAATCGTTTTTACCAAAATAACTTTACGTGGCTTACACAACTATGATTCTAAGCCCCTCAATTATTTTTTTAGCGATATGGTTGCCATTTGACGTCGGCACTCGTGTGTGTTCCAGGCAGCACTCTGGCTCTGCCAATGACGACGATGACGACCCAGACTACATGGACCTGGACATGAAGCCGGCACTGCCGCTGGAGCTGTCGCCGCAGGTGGACCTGCTGACGGAGCCGCCCACGCCAGTCGCCGCATCCAAGAGGCCGCGCTGCGACGAGCGGGGCTCTGCGGCGAGGCGCCCACGTCGCGACCACGAGCAGCACCCTCTGGACGTCTTCTTCCGCAGCATGGCGCAGTCGGCCAAGCTGCTGTCGCCCTACCTGCAGGCGCAGGTGAAGCGCAAAGTCTGCGAGGTCGTCTCCGAGGCTGAGATGAACCAGTGCCTCTTCGTGGAGAGCTCTCTCGCCGCTGCGTTCCACCAGCCGTACGTGCCGCCCCACTTCACAGCCGCCGCCTCCGCGCCGCCCCACGCCGAGCCGCCCCCACCATCGTCGCCGCCGCGAGCGCCACCTTCACCCGCCTCTCCCTCCTCCACCGAGGACACACAGTGATCGTCGTCATTCTTGTGCATTACCATGTGGTCATTCCACATATAGGTCGTTCGCCATAAAGTGAGCACTTCTGAAAACATTCCCAAAAGTGGAAACTACTAACAATTGCATTAATGCTACATAATGTCTAGATTATTTTGCAATGGAAGCTGTTTATGTTTCGTCAACACTATTGGATATGTCGTCCCAGATAACCAGGAGAGATAGAAAACTAGTCTACAATGTCACAAATAAGTAAACCAGAGCGATAATATGAAAAAAATTATGAAACCTATCAACTGAAAAAAAATTCAAGGAAAAACAATTATGACAACGGACGCAATTGATTGACGTAAGCCAGATATCACACATGGCTGGATGATAAACTAGGACTTCAAATACGTAGAATATTTCTGGTATGTTTCTTGTTGATATATTTGTGTCTTTTTGTGTTACATTTGACATCATTTCCTACGAGATATATTACGTAGTTCTGTTTTACGTGTTTTGACTTTAAATTATCCTGGCTAGTTTTCCTTATTGTTTCTTGTCTTCTTTCGTTTTGTAGGACGGCAAAGTACTGTAGTGACGAATGCTCACTATTTTATTCAGAATCATGCATGTAATGGAATTGGTATCAATTAAAATAGTGCGCAATATTCCTCACTAATGTAATTATATTTCAACGATAACTTGGCTGGCACAAATAAACGAACTGGGAGGATGCAATTCTGCACGGATACAGGAAAAAATATATTAGCTGTAAATAGTCTATATAGTATTTCATGACAAAATGAGATCTGTAGTAGAAGAATTAAAAAATGTTTATTTTTGAAGGCTGGAACGTTAAAATCGGAATATTTTGAAACCTAATAACTGTGTTACGAAGATGCGAAAAGAAAATGAAAAATGCTTTCGAAGTGCCCACTTTACCATGTCAAGTTCTTTCAGTGCAATCTTCACACACGACACACACATAATATATATGTAAACATAAATATTCCTTTATATATTTACAATAAACATTGCAAAATAACAAATAAACATCCAGTGTAGATTTAATTGCTCTTGAAGTGTTAATATCTGAGATCGTCATAAACAGAGTTTAGTGCCTTTTTGAAGGCCTTCAGAAATATCTCACATTGTACTGTAAATAATAGTCTATACTCGATGAAGACGAATGGCCAACATTGTGATGTCATTTAAAGTCAGCGAATGATTACCACTTGTAGGGTGCGTTCGGATACTCTAATAAACAAGACCCACGTTAACGCGAAAATATAAAACAGAATGTACGTGGGCTCTTGGTAGATTCCCAGCCGTATTCGAGGCTGTTAGACGAGGCATGAACGTGTGTTATTCAGTAGTTATACATCTGACAAACCAGATGAATGGACCATCTGTCAGTGACGTCAACCAGTCTAAGTGGCTGAAATCAGATGAAACACGCCCGGCCTCCGTGGCACAGTTGGTTAGGCGCCTGCCTACAATGCGAGAGGTCCAAGGTTTTAATCCCGGCTCTGGCATGGTTGTTGTGTTGTCCCTTCACCTCATTTCACCCTCATTGGCTTGTTACGGAGTTTTGCAGTGATTTCGAAGATATTTTTTTTATTGCTACCTAATACTCATATCAAAATTTCACTGCACAATTTTGACACTTTTATGTTATAATTTGTAGCTGAATTTTTTTGTAGAATTATACTGAACGTTTTTTTTTTAGATTTCATTACCCAAAGTGTCGTGAAAATAAGCAAAAATGAAGGAAATTATTTTTTTGCTGGCGAATGGTACATTGTTTTAATAAACGCGTCCACAGTATTGTGCATCGTGTGATTGCACATTGACTCAAATTTTTTCAAAACTTTTGGTTAAAAAATATTTGAGTTATTGCCACCAGTCTGAAAAAAACTCGGGAACAAGCTCTTAAGGGCGTGGTCTACGGCAATTTTCATTACCATATAATTATTTTTATATTTGCCCCAGATATTTTGTATTCTTATTTTAGACACAAAATGTAACAAAATTTTGTTCTTGTGAATTTTAATTATCTCTCATTGTTTTCGCGTATTGGCTTGTTAAAGTAAAAATTTGCATGTTCCTGTTTTAAGGACTACACTAAAACCAACTGATATAGCCTATTCCATAAGCATTCACACTAAAACGGGAAAAAAAGTGCTTGCGATTAATTTGAATACTGGAACAATTTTAAATTTCTTGACAAAAATACGCATGTGGTTTTGGAAGTGTTTGTGTTTTAAATTTTCTAATTCGTGATATCTATAATCTATAACATTAAATAGACAATTTATTACTCTCTAGGACGGGGAAAAACATTGTGGAGTTAGAGCAAGTGTAAAACAAGTTCTTGATTTTACAGGTTCAATGAACCAAACATTTGCTCGTCTATTGTAGGCGAGTGTCCATTTATCTGTCGTAAATGTGTTTAATGGCCTGTTTGTATCCACTATACGATATTTATTTTGAAAATTAATGGCGTGTGATTTAAAATGGAATGTAGACTACGTATACAAATATTTGGATCTCGTATTCATAAACGCTATGAGGTAAAATCTTAAAGCTACCATAAATTATAAATACGTCGCTGGGGCTCCACACCTGTCCCTGTTGAGCAGTGATTCAGGTCTGAGATTTGTAACTGAAATTTCCAAACTGCAGTAGAGCAATATATTTAAACAGACTTTAGACTCGTTTAATTTTACAGGAAAGTTGGTCAAACCTAGTACGAATATAAAAAATATAACTTTTACATATTGTAAAGGTACAGGTATATACTAATGTAATTTTTCTTATCTTAGGTAATACTCTAACTATTACCAATTGTTGACCTGTTGGATCAGAATGTGATACTGGATTAGAATTTGTATTACTTGGAAAAGTTAACATAGGAAGCTTCAGCACGGACGTGTGCTGGTAGAGTCCACAAATAAAGATACAAATAAAATATTTTTAAGTTGGCACTTATCGGTATACGGATACAAAGAACAACTACAAATTTTATAACTTTTCATTTACTGTTAGTGTCAGGGATTAATATCCTATTAGTGTGACGCTTCGAAACGACTTTTATGAAGGGAAACAGGAATATTGTGATCCATTATGACATTTACGATACGCAAGATTTCTCTGTAGAGAAGAATTATTAGAAAAAAACATATAAAGTAGATTTATTTCAAATGCTAGATTATAACGTAGTAATAGTCACTTATTTAAAAACAACGTAGGAAAACACAAATATACGTTAAAAATCATAATACGCTAAAACATAGAAATGTATAATATTTCCCGATGTAGAAAATTAACCTAATGGCCTATTTAGGTACAAATAAACTGTACAAGCTATCGATTATCATATTAAAGTTCATATGTAATTTGCTACCATCATATTACATTAAGGGCGCGGTCTATCGCAATTTTCATCACCATTTTTTTTGTAGCAGATGTATATATATATATATATATATATATATATATATATATATATATATATATATATATATATATATATATATATATTTTTTTTTTTTTTTTTTTTTCGTATTTTAGACACAAAATTTGACTAAATTTGGCTCTTATGAAATTTCTTTATCTCTCATAGTTTTCGCGTAATGGCTTGTTAAAGTCATATTTTATATGTTTCCGTTTTAACGACTACGCTAAAACTGATACACCAAACTCAAACAAATCACGGTGGATAAAGACATTGCAGGCTACAATGTCATGCTCATAAAAATAAAGAATAAAAATTATATGTATTTTTAAAAAATGCTAAAACTGAAAATAAAAGTTTTAAAAATTCAATTTTTTTTAAAATACAAATAATTTTTATTCTTTATTTTTGTGAGCATGACATTGTAGCCTGCAATGTCTTTATTTACTGTGATTTTTTTTAAATTTTGGTGTATCAGTTGGCTTTAGTGTAGTCGTTTTTTTTAAACATACAAAATATGACTTCAACAAGCCATTACGCGAAAACTGTGAGAGATAGAAAAATTTCATAAGAGCCAAATTTAGTCACATTTTATGTCTAAGGTAAGAAAAAAAATATATCTGGTACAAACAAAAAATAAAAAAACGGTGATAAAAATTGCGGTAGACCGCGCCCTTAATCTACGTAACTATTGTTCGTGGAGACAGTCTGTTCACTTATATTGACAACATATTATGTCCAAGAGGTCAAGGCAAGAATAATACATCACATATGACTTAAGCAGCAATGGCAGTTTTACCATTAACGAGCAAGATTGTACATCAAGGTATTCGACAAACTTGTCAGTTGCAAGTATAAAGAACACGTGAGAATTCATTCTGACAATATGGCGATGGGATGTGGAACTTGGTCATATGAAAGCGTGGAACGTTATTTGGAGTTTCTGAACTGTAGATGGAGAATGTGTTGACTGTCTATCGTGATGGATAGACAGCTTTTCTTAAAACAGTTTAAAAGACCTTGTGTTTTCCAAGGTCACCGCAGATTAATTTTTCTCTCAATACAATTTTTTTGTCTCAGATGATTAAGTGCATGGATTCGAGTTTCACAACTTTCCAGAGAATTACTTTATTAAACTCAGACGAGAGTCGATATAGTAAAATTGCTTTTTAACTTTATTACAAATAAATTTTACTATGTATTGTAATTTCCCGAGACAAATTGCATAAAGGTTTTTGTTATCTATGAAAATAAAATTTCGTTAATTAAAAATTAGCTACCGTCCTGGCTCATTATGTCGTGATGAAATCAGAGTACTTAGTTGAAACTAGTTATTACAGAGTGATTTTACTGTATCGGCCCCAGTTTAGGTTTTATAAATAACTATCGTAAAAAGCAGAATCTCGACCCAGACCCTTATCAAAGCACGAAACACAGAAAATATTTTTGAACGTGGTTTATGAAATCCGCAGGTTTATGCAAGTCAAGATAAAAAAGCTCTCCAAGTTTTTGATATAACATTTTGCTAGTGAAGATTTCTTTCTATTGAGCCTAAGACGAAGTAGTTTTACGTCCTTTATTCCGACTGCATAGATTACGCTAAAGAAGTCCCTCAATATGAAAAAATAATTGCTAGGAATGTTAGCAAATATTGTTATCTACACAGAGAAAAAGGTTTGGTTGATTCAACCATATATACGGCGTACCATTCTTTCGCCTTCGGATACCCTTTTCATAACATATTTATATATTACTTTTTTTTCGTATTAACATCCAAATATATACAGATTCAATAAATGTTTTTAAGGAATCATTTGTGCAATACGTACCCTTAAAAGGACATAGGTTTTATATTTTTCGCCACTAAATGGGGATCAGTATTCGCTGTAGACTTTTAAGTAATGAATGATTTTAATTTTCGCGAAGCACCTTGCAAACGTGACCATGACCACTAATATTTATAAAACGTGCCTTCCATGTCGCATTGAATTTCCTCTCCAAACAAAATTAAAAACCACGAGCGACTTTCAAGCAGACTAATGAATGTGACATACGTTTTGGAAAGCTGTGCTTTATGATCGAAGCTCTCAGCGTAGGGCGTATGGACGAGCAACTAGTAATTAACAAGTATTGTTAGGGCTGACGAGTTCTGTACAAGCTGAACAATGAAGAATACATCTCTGCTCGCAGAGAGCACACGATTCATGGAAGCAACCATTTCTGCTTGTGTTGTTTGCCGTTTGAGAGCAATTAAAATTTAAAAAATATATATATATGTAAAGGGAAAATTTTGGTGAACAATGTAACAAGTATTTATAATAGTTACCATCAACGTAGCACAAAAAAAAAATGCCAGTATACAACAGTTGAGACTAGACACAAATTTTTCTTTCTCGCTTTAATTTTTTTTTTAAGATTGGTCCGGGCAAAAATGTTTTATCTGTAATGATCTTCACTTCACTTACTGAATTATAGCGCAATTTTTAAATTTCTGGGCAATTTTGAAATTTCTGAGCAATATATTAAATTCTTCCTGTATCATTTGTAGGGCTCAAAACGTTACTACAAATATCTTCATAAATTCCAGCAATTGTTTTGGTAAGGGTAAAATTCCTTCCATAACAGCTATTTTTCGTGTAATTTAAAAATTGTGAACCAGTTTATTCCTGCCACACAGATTAACAGGGTCCAACTATACATATCACAATATTTTCATTGTAACAATACATTGACGAATAAATCATTGGAACTATAGCACGTTTACAATTCATGAAATTATAAATGGAAAATATGTTATTGTAATTGATTAAATTTCAATAGTGATTGGACTTTCTGAAAATAAATTACGATTACAATGCAGGGATATCATAAGTGTAGTAGCATGTGTTTGTTTCATTATTTTTCTGTATGAATTTGCAAACTTTTCAGTAATCGGCATTAATAGTTCACAATGCCATGTTCGTGTCTATTTTTCATAAACCAGTAAGACATATAAGCAAGGTTTGTTAACACGTTGCTCTATATGCTTGCGATGAAGTCCTTCCTTTACAGTATTGTGGTGTCTGTTTCAAACACAATATCTCTTACAGTTCAAAGTGCCGCTAAGTGTCCAGCAGTTACTAAGCTTACACTCTTACAAAATTTATTTAGATATTCACACGTTAAAACACGCTACTTGAAAAACACACTTCGTCATGGAAGACACCGGAGTAAATGTCGCATTTATATTAAAGAATAACTATGTTTATGTTTCTAACAATAATTAAACATAACAATTTCTATGATATGCCTACAAGTATTACTATAAACGCCTGAAACTGCGTCATTGTTTTAACAACGACAAGTATTTTACATTCATGTAGAGTGTACGAACGCAAGTGTTGCGACAATATGCTGTATTTAGCTTTACATAATAACTATGTAGTTGTGTTTGATGTAACAATAAAGTAAATTATTTGTGCACGTAGTGTTATTTCTTGATTTGTTAGACTTTGTCACTGTGTAACATGCCTATAGAACACTAAGCAATACATTTTAAAAACTGAAACAAATATAGTTTAATATTTCGCACATAATACATTTAATCGCAAAAAATGACGGTTTACCGGACTGACATATGACTTTGTTTTATTTGTATAAGATAACTGCGTGCAGCAAGCAGTAACGTTATTTTGAAAGATTCTTGCTACGGGGGCAAGTTATAAACTAAGGAATTATTTCGGACCTACGCCATTGCAGCAAATGGTGCGTCACAAAAGACTAGAGAATACACACAAACAAACAGACAAGTAACAAACAAGAGGACTTTGTTTGAACTGGAAAACATAGGTAAACATACGCAATTCTACAAAGGAATTCTGTCAGTACGTTACAAGAAAATACATTATTAACACAAACGATTACCCAGGCACCAAAAAACAAACAAAGAAAAAAGTGATTTTGATCATTCCACAAAAAGAAATTCCGTCAGTAAGTAAGATTTTGTCTGTTATTTCGTACTTACTGACAGAATTCCTTTTGTGGAATAATATAAGTTTTTAAATTTATTTTTCCTTTGGTTTGTTTTTGGTGCTTGGGTGATTGATTGTGTTAATTTAATTTTTGTAACTCACTGCCTGATTTTCTTGTGGAATTAAATATGTTTATCAATTGCAAAAGAAAGCCCATTTGTTGGTCTACTTGTCTGTTTGTTTGTGTGTGTTCTCTGGTTTTATGTCACACACAATTTGCTGCAATGGCGTGTGTCCAAAATACTTCTTCAGTTTGTAATAAATTACTAACGTCTCAAATAAGAGTACCGATAGCTACATTTGTCTCAAATTCAACAAAATAAATACACCTATTGCTGTCACTCGTGTCATTTCAGAGACTTAAAGACTTTGTTAATGTTTATGTTTGCACGCCGCTAAATAAAATCTTTAAAATTTCTTTTTGATTAGAATATTCAATTTGTGATTCTGAATTATCATTTAAAGTATTCAGAAATGTGTGGAATTTTACTGTAAGAATGTTAAGTGAAATTTTGTTGAATTTTTATGGGGATCATATTATATTTTAGCCATGCCAATACATAATTAATATTTGCAAACATTAATAGCGCTGGCATGTGATATGTCACAATTTAAATATGTTTTCGAGAAAATTGCATATGTTAAACAATGTTTTAATAAATGAACCATACATGACTTGCGAGGAGATTGGGAGAGAGAGAAAGATTTTGGTCAGCACTTAACATCGAGGTCTTCAGTGCTAGTGAAGGGTGACATGATGTGAATATGGAGCAGTGCCGGAATGTATGTGCGGGGGAAACGGGAGATCCCCAAGATGACCCGCCGACCAGTGGCATCGTCCGGCACGATTCTCACATGCGAAAATCTGGGGACCGACCCTGCCGGTAATCGAAGCCGGATCGCCTTAGTAGGAGGCGAGAGGTCTGACCTCTCGACCACCGCGGCCCTCGAGGAGATCGGTTTCGTCTAGTGGCGAATTAATGTAAATTTATGTTAGTACTAGCTGTGCCCGCGACTTCGTCCGCGTGGAATAGTGTCTTTGGGTAATTATTTCACAATGTTTTCTCTAAATGTACGCCTGCAACTTTAAGTGTCTGTCCCTGAGCTTTATATATACATATATATATATATATATATATATATATATATATATATATATATATATATATATATATATATATATATATATATATATATACACACACATATCAGGTCCACTTACGCTAACGCTAACTCTCAGTTTAAAATATATTTTACTTTTGACCATAAACTATTATTATTATTTTACACCCTTGCGGGTGAAACTTTTACAAACTTCGAACGTCATATTTATTTATATCGAATCAACAATGACACGATAGTTAACAATGACGATAGTTCGATACAACTTTTCATCCCCCTTTTAACCCCTTACAACCCTTTTTTTCGCATTAAAAAGTAGCCTATGTCCTTCCTCAGGCTCTAGACTATCTGTATACCAAATTTAATTTGAATCGGTTCAGTAGTTTTGGCGTGAAAGCGAGACAGAGAGACAGACAGACAGAGTTACTTTCCCATTTATAATATATATATATATATATATATATATATATATATACATATACATATAGGATTAATATAGATTTCGAGGCCGCGTGGTTTAAAACCAGGTAACAAATAAGTAAAGAATGGTGCCGTGTGATAGATTACAAGAGGTTTGTGGCGTAGCGCAGTATTGTTCCAAGACAAGCATTATGAGCTTTGACTATACAATGTGAGCGCTAGGCATTTGTTTTGTTGAGACAGATGTATTGCTGGAGAACTGGTTCCTCGCCTCTTACACCCTACTGGTTGTGGAATGTGTCTGTACCTACCAGTATAATAGTTCTACAGCTACTGAGAGTTCTGTTTAGTCAATAATAATCACCGCTTGTCCCATAACACTACACGCCTTCTGCAAGAAGTCTTTGTTAGTCACTGTACGTGGGTACTTATTTGTTTACATATATTCAGGTGTTACGGGCCCTCACCGATTACGTGCTAAAGACTGTCAAATAATTTAGGGTCTAAGAGCCTTGTTCAAGCATAGCTCCAGAAGAGAATGATTTCAAAGGAAGTTTCCGATATCGGATTCGTTTCGATGAATTGTTGCATTCTTAATGCGAGGCGAAGGTAATTTTTATTGTTCCCTTTATGGGGAAATATTTTTTTTAACTGTTGACGATGTAGCAAAAGACACTTGGAAGGCAATAACATCTTAAAAATGCAACTGAATTTCAAAAGTGTAAACTCGCATTACAATTAATCAAAGCAACTGTAAATCATTATAGTCATTCCTGAAATAGTTGTTTGAATGGTCTAATGATTTTACTCTCGAAAATAGAAAACTTTTAATTTCGAAAGTCTTGAATTTAGAGTCTAAGATTTGTGCAATAATGCTAATGTCACATTTATTTTAAAATGAATAACTAGACAACACATAAAAAAATAATTCTCGTCGGAGTATGACGCATAAGAATCAAATTAAACTTGCAACACAGAATTGGTTGATATCCTGAGGTGAGGTATGCTGAAGTAGCAGATCCACAACACTCAAGACGACGATAGCAGATATGTGAAGCTATGATAGTGTCAAAAGTTCGCGGCAGTATCGCCTGACGGACAGGTAATATGCTACTCGCCAAGCAGATCTCATATGTCATTCCGACCAGCCTGGAGCTGGGACAGGGTGACATTTACATTCCAGTCTCATTCAGACATTTGATAATACTAGCCATCACATGTTCTAAACGTCACTCCATCAAAGTTATCTAGACCAACTTCTACATCTAGCAAAAAAAAAAATATTTACTATCTTGGTTAATAATATTTGCCAACAAAAGGAATGTTTCCATTTTCAGAAAACTATCCGTAACGGCGTGTCGACATTATATGGAAACAACTGCTAAAAATATGTAGTCTAATAAATAACGTATTTTTTTATTATACATACACGATTTAAACCGAGCAGAGTGGCGCAACGGTAATACGGACACGCATTCGGGAGGACACGGATTCGATTCCCGGCTCCGCCATCCTGATTTCAGTTTTCCATGGTTTCCCGAAATCGTTCCAGGTGAGTACTGGGATAGTTCCTTAACAAAGGCCATGGCCGACTCCTCTCAATTCTCCTTTCGTTGTATAAAATTGTGTCTCACCGTCTTTAACGACATCGCTGTTGACGAGAAGAAAAGCCTACTTACATTACCTTATACGACATAATATAAGTTATGTTGCATCTTCTGACGTAAAATATGATTTTATGTTATATTATATACAGTATTATGTAACACGCATTCAATGATTGATATGAAAAAATTAAAATTAGAATTTGGATCAATGTGTGAATAACGGTGTACGGATAACCTATTTTACACTTTAGTGTATAGTTAACTACATATTACATAATTTATCGTGTATCAGTAAGACAAGTAGGAAGCAAATTTGACGTTAATTAGAACAACATTATAATATAATTTTTTCAATAAATAAACCACATTTATATGGGATTTCGTCCTACGTTGCTCGAAACGTGCAACCGTTATATACTACGGGATTATCAAGAGTGATGTTCAACTGAAATTAGCAAACAAAATGTTAATATTACCTCACTACATTTGCCAGTGTAAAATTTATGTAGTGGTACAGTTGCTACTTCTCTAAGTGTAGAAATGCAGCATATTCACAAACGTGTTATGCAGTTCCGAAAATACAATCTCGTCAAGATTATGTAGATGCCATTGAAGTTAATTTTAGCAGTAGGAAAAAACACTAATCACTCCATAAGAAGGCCTCGCCCACACGTAAATGTTTGCAGTAATTACATTAAGATAAAATAAGCAAACCGAAGCTATTTCGCTGAGATGATTCTTCAAAATAAGTTAGTTAAGAACTGGAACACATGACAGCAACTTAGTGCATGATACGCTGAAACAAATGTTGCAGCTCACCCCTGTTTGATAGGTAGCCCGCAGATCACTCTCGCTCCTCCCGGCTGCTTCGTCAGCTCTGACCGCGCAATGCCCTCCCGATTCAGAGCATTTTGAAGGTAGTATGATTTAAAGGGCTGTGTTCCATTAGGTCGTTCAATTTAACTACATGTTTGTAAAATACGGTAGTGCACTAAAATTACTATATTTGTAGTCTTTTAGTAAATGGTATGGACCATAACTTTGTTACTACTATACAAAAAAACAAATACCCGCTATAATTGTTTTACCTGTAAAGTATATACAATAACATATTTTATGTACAAAATCAGGTTTGGTGTTTCTAGGAGGCATCATAAGTAATGAAAAGTAATATATTATCATAATTATTTATTTATTTCACAATATTTTCGCAGCACTAATTTAATTATGCATAATGTTCCGTTGTCTACTTATTAAATCAAACACAATTTTATGACATTTGGTTTCTAAAAAATGTAGTGTAGTTAAAATTTCTGCTCTGTCGGCGTAGCCAGGTTTACAAGTTATGCAGATTTTAATTTCGATTTAAATCATTTTCTAATCGGTCACTTATTGTAGGCCCCTAAACCAAGCAAGAAACATATAAGCGGTATCTTTCCATTTGCGCAATAATACCCTTCATCAGATATCATATCCGTCTCTATTACAGTTCCTGTATTTACTCTAGTATCTTTCACGTGTCCAATCTATTCCACCTTACCAACAGTTCGCTGTCCCTCCGGCACTCCAGTGTTCCCTTCCTACACAGAAAACATCGCACACGTATGTTCATCATCAGGTCGTAGTCACCGGTCCTTTTACTCGCCGCTTATCGATGTTGCCCTCCAACTCCATTCACACTTAGGTCTTCCAGCTCATATCTGCCTCCTGAGGGAAGAAATATCTCTCATATTGCCCCATCGCAATCTATCGATGAATCCTCCAATAACCGGGCACCGGCAAAACTTACATGCGTCGAACATTCTAGAGGTGACAAATTATTGACGTTTCTTCTTATCCTTACGCCATTTTCGTGTAATATCTGGAAGATGACGGCCTCAAGGAGAAGACCTGGGGCTATGAGGAGAAGATGAATCTGCTGTGTTTTACCACATGGATGAAGGTTAAGAGCGTCCAAATGAGGGAAAATCATAATTTTATATTTGTATGAAATAGTGTTAGTTTTGTTGACGTTACTTGGGAGTATATTTTCCTCTTACAATATAATTTAGTTCAACCAGTTTTCCCATAATGGCACATCAAAATAAAATTTTGTACGTTTTTAGTTCTTATAAGCTGTAAAAACCTATAAACAGAAATTAATCAAACATTCACACTGAAATTACGTGGCATGGGCTACAGCTTGACATATTTTTGTACTAAAAACGTTTCTGAAATTTTGAATTGTTTTACTTTTTATCGATTTTTTAAGTATATAAATGTTTTTTAATGGATTTTAAAACATGTAAAACAGTATCACGCAACGTTTAGTATCAGTGTGAATTTTTTAATTGGTTTATGTTCATTTGTTTTTGCAGCTTAGTCTATAAGAACTTAAAACGTGCAAACTTTGGCTTTGAAGTGCTATTATGGGAAATCTGGTTGAGCTACGTTTTTTTTTCGAAAGAAAAAAATGCACTGCCATGTAACTTCTACAAAACTAGCATTATTTCATAGGAACATAAAATAATGATTTTTTTTTCTTCACTTGTGCGTCCTTAAAATATTCCACTAAATTCCTGATGTACAAAGGCTTTGTTTCAAAGTCGCAATATTTGTTTTATAGAGTAAATAAAAAATATTTGTTTGAAGAACCAATTTAATGTATGTGTTCTTTAACATTTCTGCCCTAAATTTACATTACTTGGTAAATGCGATTTATAAACATTGATAGAATAAAATTAGTATCAATTTTTTTCTGTCACTGTTTACAACATTTTTCTAATGCATAAAACAAATTTAGTGCAAACATGTTAAAGACCACATACATTAAATTGGTTCTTCGAGCAAACATTCTTGATTTATACTCTATAACAAATACTACGGCTTTAAAACAAAGAATTTGTACATCAGGTGCATGGTGGAATCTTAAGGGACAAACAAAACTCACAGACCCGAATCCGGGGAGGTTGCATTATATTTCGCTTCCCCAGCCAAGAATCGAATCCAGGTCCCTTGGCCTATCAGCCAAGAGCTTTGATCACTGAGTCAAACGGAGGGACTGGCCTTGCTTCGGATATTATATACGTCTGTGATTATGTGGTTGTGGAGAGTGAAGTTTCGTGGACAAAAATAGTCAAAACTCAAGTGCCGCAGGCTAGGCCAATAAATGCACTATATTACACTGTCTGCACTGTTATTAAGGTGATTATCTTTTTTTTTAAATAATTTTATTGCTGCTAACTTTTTGAAGGCGTCTGAATTTTTATGGACTTCATGCTTTGAATATTAGAATCGAACACTTTATGGTATTTTAATATACGTAGGTATACTGTCTTGCTAAGCATCTTACGGCTGGGAAAAACGAATTAAGTTGTTGGTAGATATCTTGAATAAGTTACATATAAAGCAATTTATATACTAACTTTTAAATGAAAAATGTATTCGACACGTTTAATTAAATCACGAAAATACTAAAATATGTCATTGTACTTAAAAAAAATATTATTCGTGAGAATTTGAGCAAATATGCAAACATAAGATTTTTGTGTCTCAACAACTGACTACAGCCAAACACAGCGGAAACATCTTATGAAGTTTCCTGCTTAGTAAGTAGCGCCAATGATTTTTGCTAAAAAGAATTTTGCAACAAATTGTTTCACCGCCTTACGCGCACATCTGCAGCTCTACTGCGTGGTTATTGGTAGCTTGTCTTTGTACAGAGACGACTCTCATTTGACTTAACCAATAGAGTAAGGTAACTGCAACAACAAGCGTCAGTGATTGGCGGGAAGAACGCCATGACACTGAGATATCCACTCGCTGGTCATCATGCAGAGCTGCAGATGTGCGCTTAAGGCACAGAAACATTTTTATGCCAGTTTCTTTCCGCCCAAAAATTAGTGACTATAATAATAAGTTTAAAAAATTTGCACCTTCTGTACATTAATAATTTATTCCTTTTTAGAAATTTTAATAAACGTTTTCACCTTTAATTTCAGCACGGAATCATCATAACTTAATAGTGAATACTTGTAGTCGCCTTGAATAACTGCTTTTCTTGTTTTAACTTACAATAATTGTAAATATTTTTAAAATAGATTTAAAGGCTTTCACGTGGCGAAAAAGAATAGTTTTATGTTTGTACGACACAGTATTCGTTTTACAGACGTTACTTGTAACTACATTTTCCACTTTAAAAAAAAAATTACTTCTCATAGTTTTCTCACATCAGCATGTCAAAGTCACAATTTTCAAGTTACGGGAACACAGAAATAACACAAATGAAGTGACTTACTCGAATGAAATAATATACACCGAAATGAAATACTGTAGGTAATATACTAAATGATTTGAAAATACACAATAAATTCATTTGTACTTCTTAAAAAAATATGAAAGTTATGACAATGTACTTCATGTATGGAAATTAAATAAATACAAATATTTGTCCTGCGTTTTTAAATATTTTAGCATATTGCTAATAATGTCTTACCTAAACGTAAATTATTTCATTGGCGTAAGATACTTGGTTTTTGCTGTTCCTATGTTCGCATAACTTGAAAATTAATACTTTGGCATTTCGCTGCGGGAAAAATATGAGAGGTAAAACATTTTACAAGCGAACAATTCGTCGTGCAAATATAAAATTATGAATTTTTACCATGTGAACACACTTAAGGTACAGTGTATGGTAATATGACTTACTGAATTTAACATAAACTTCATATTGCTTCTAAAACTGAAAAAAAGTTAGTTTCGAAAAAAGTCTGTTATTCACTTACGGATGCAAAATTAACGAAAGGATTTAAATTATGCTCAATTATTGTAATACCAGCAAGCTTCTGCTCGGCGCCCTACTATAGCTAGTGTATTAAAACATATGTACCTGAAATAAATTTTATACTAAAATAATGAACTCACAAGTTTGCGCTATATTTACGTTAAACCGCGTTTTCTTCAAATAACACTAATCAAATATACTCAAATTACAGTAAATGAAAATAAATAAAAAAGCATACTGCAAATTCATTTTCCAATAAGTGAAGTATGAATGACGTTGGTTGTCAAATTACCAACAGTTTGACCATTTAAGTTTTAAGCAACTTTATTGGTTGAAGTACGTCGATTACTCCTACGAAATTAATGATTTTAAAAGTTCAGCCTATTTAACTAGCGTAGGTCGTTACTGTTAATGAATAACCGATCTAAATGTTTTCTATTCTTGCTTGGTTGTTATCCGTAGTATTTCTGCCGTTTTCCCGGAAACGGTACGGAGAATATTATCCCCCCCTTGCCCCATTGGGCTAAGGAAGAGATGGTGCAAGGTGATTTGTTGAGCGCGTTCGTAACACATGGAGCTATTATTTTTAACGATGTTCGTAAAACTGCGGCTACTTCTTGGGAAGATTCCTTTACATTAAAGTTGCAGAGAAAAATATTGCGAGGCAAGTTACACGTGGGACTAGGGTACCAGGCGAAGGAATAAAATGTATCAGGCCTCGCATTAAGAGAGCTACTACTTTAGGGCAACGAACCCACAGTACCACTGCTGTGGTGATAATTACTTTTTAACACCTAACAGAGCTGGTTTAGTAAAACCGTCTTCAGGTTTATCTTAAAATAGCTTTTACTGTAATAACTTTGTGAGTGAGTGAGCGATTTTGGTCAGCGCTTGACGTCGAGGTCTTTAGCTCTGGTGAGGGGTGACATGAGGTGGAGCAGCTCCGGAATGAAAGGGTGGAGGAAACGGGAGATCTCCGAGATGACCCGCCAACCGACAGCATCGCCCGGCACGATATTCGCATGCGAGAATCCAGGGACCGACCACGCCAAGAATCGAACCAGGATCGCCTTGGTGGGAGGCGAATCGTCTGACCATTCGGCCACCGTGGCCCCGATAACTTCGTTTTTAAGTCTAAAAATACTACAGATCAAAACTAATTATGGCATTGGATAAATTTGCATTAATTTGCTAACTAGCCAAAACCATAGAAGTTTCTTTCTATAAAAATGGTATATATGGTAAAACTACATTCAACAAAATTGTATGTAATTTTAAAGACAGGTTCTCTCTTTCGGGCTAAAAGAAAATAGTTATAATCACAGTTGTCAATATATGGCCTTTATGCTGATGGCATATCATTGTTCAAAACTGCTCGTTGTTGAGGTGACACGATTTTACGGCTCTTTAACGAGGTCTTAAAGGTACGGCTTACAGCAATTTTCCACTCATATTTTTTATTTTTGTACCAGTTATTGATTTTATATTTTAGACATAAATTGTACTAAATTTTTTTCTTATGAAATTTTTTCATCTCTCATAATTTTTACGTAATGACTCGTAAAAGTCAAAACTTGCATTTGATGGTTTTAGGTACGCCACTAAAACCAACTGACATATCAAACTGAAAAAAATTACAGTGAATAACGTTGTTGTAAGCTACAAGGTCTCCTATATAAAACGATTATTAAGTATTTTGTGTATCAAAAAAGTTTATAGCATTTTTTAAATTTTAATTTATAATTTCAGCAATTATTTCAATACATTTTTTTCTTTTTGTATGGGAGAACATAAAACCGTAATATGCAGATTTTGACGTTTACTAGTCATTACGCAAATACAATGAGCGATAAAAAATTTCATAAGAGCAAATTTTGTGTCTAAAATGAGAATAAAATCTGGTACAAACATTAAAATTAAATTATGACGATAAAAATTGCTGCAGACACAGTGAAGTAAGAGAAAGGGACAACACAACATATATGACCGAGCTGGGAATGAAACCTCTGGCACCGTAGACTAGTGCCTAACTACGCTACAGAAGCCCAGCTCGTTGGTGACTGTATGCAATATTTTAGTCAGTGTTTATCGTCTATCATATCATTCTGGTGTGCAATGGAGACACAAAATATGGATAACTGTGTGCGACAACACAAATACAGAATATTTTATAACCGAGATTGAAAAATAACCAGCAAACTAATTCGTTGCACGGAAAGACGTTGTATTGAATTTTCACCGAAACTTTGCTTACGAGAGTGTATCTTAAAAAATTAATTCAATTTACCTAGGTAATGCGTAGAAAACACGTAGTACTGATTATTTGTAACTGGAAAAGTTTTTACGTAAGAAGTTGAGTTATGTACCTGAGAGTTAAAAAAAGCCTCTTGTCTGGCGAGATAGATTTTCTGATTATTATATTGTTCCTTCCTTAGGTACATTATATTGTCGATTGTAAGACTTCAAACGATTTTTTCTACATACAAAATTACAGAAATATATTTGCTTGGTCATCTGGCAGGTCCTCATACATTGTATGAAACATATCATTCACAGAATAAACCTAAAACTTTCTATTTTTTTATATATTTTTCTAACAATAATTGTAACAAATGGTCACATTATTCTTCGGAATTCATAATTAAACTGTGATGTGGCACCTCAATAATAAAATATTTTATACCCGCGATGGCAATACGGCTGCGGTGCTGCTACGGCGCTGTTATGACGAGTCTGCAGCGTGAATGTCATTCGTTTGCCAATTTTTCAACGTTCTATGCTTTCCAGAATACATTCAGACGTTTTATATATTTTATGTTTAAAATAAAAACTTAGAACTAATTTTCATGGCCGCAATGTCTGCCGACTGTGTTGCGATCGGCAAACACCAAAGCGGTTATCAATCGAACACTGTCCCAGTGACGCAAGAGGAATACAATGCATTTCGCGAGTTCAGTCTTTTTTGTTTTATCCCCCGCTACAGTTGAAAGCTGGAAAATATTTATGTGCGGTCGGGTGAACGTTGTTTTACATTCCCGAAACATACCTTTTGAAACATGAACGTTTTCAAGCCACGAAATATTTTGGGATGAGTTGTATTACCAGTGGTTTCCCGCTAACCGAACATCCAGGCGGGCAATTTTCCAGAAGCGTGTGATCATGTTCAATACCTGTATGTCCCCCCCATCATATTGGTATAAACCTACCTACTCGCCCTGTTGGGAATATATATTTTTCCCCCTTTTAGGTGTACTAGCAAAAGGTTATTAGTCTACATATACACGTCGTAAATGGTAAAAAATACGGTGTTGCCATTTTCATTTCGTTGAACCTACAAAGGTGTTTATCCACACTGTAAAAAATACTTCCTAAAATGTTGAGGAAGTAATTAACTTAAAGGCAGTTTGGGACAGTTACCATACTTCAGTCTTGTAAATATGCAAATTTTGTACAGTTGTTACAATACAAGTCTGGTAACTTCAGTAGGCCTATACATTTGACTGTTTTCTATAAAATTTTACGAGTGCTACCATGGATATCTGGAAAACAATTCTACCATACCTACCTTCTCAGCGCTCCTATACGCACGTGTGGCAAATTTACAAACTATTTTATAGAGTGTATATAAAATAAAATTTTACAAGAGCAACAAGTAAAAATGTGCTACAATTTTCTTTGTGTGGTGAACTAACAGTTTATTAAACATAACTAGGGCCTGGTAATTTTCGCGAAAATATTTTTTTCCCACTTTGTTTCAGTGTCTTACGTGTACACCTACAGCTCATCTCCATGATTATTGGCAGAGTGTTTTTGTGCAGAGTCGTTATTCATTTGGCTGTGCCAATCAGTACACGGATAACTGTGACACAACACGTCTGTGATTTGCGGGTTTAACCTCCAGACGTTGTATGTTACGGCATCCAATCACTGACCACAGAGCAGAGATGCAGGTGCGCACGTAAGGCACTGAAACAAAGTGGTGCAAAAGTATTTTCGCGAAAATTCTCAGGCCCTATACATAACACATGTTTGTTTCGCCACATACTGACGAGCATATGACCGGATTTTTTTGTTTTGTTGTACAGCTTTATAACTATACACATGACTTGAATTGGAACCTATCCTTCTTCTATAATCTCTTCATAATTTAGTTATTATTTACAGGTGCCTTAAGAGATGTCCTCGTCTTGCTTATCGGCGATGCTGTAACGTGTCTCGCCTATTCTTTGTTACGTGAAACCACTTCTTAACTTATTCATCCCACAACGTTAATCTACGTAGAGGACTCACAGTTGAAACTACGCATTTATGATTTTAAAAATTCAAGATGCTTGTTAGAAACATGATTTTTAGGCCCCTCAAAATTGCTAAAAACGGCTTTCTTTAAACTGCTGTAACTCCGAAAATATGACACGTTCATAAAGTGCGAGGCAAGATATGTGCATTGGCCTTTGATTCATATAATCCAAAAATAAGTTTATAGGGTGACCGATTAATGTCCCATAGGAGATAGACTACAACAAAAACCTTGCACGCCAGTTTGGCGTTATGCATCCCGTGGAGCGTGGCGTTCTGGCTCTTATCGCTACGCTGTTCCCACGTGCCAAACGCCAAAATTTGAAACCGGCACACACTGCTTAATACTTTGCGTTTAAACGAGTAAGGTGGTGCGCTGTCAAATACACAGGCGTATCTGGGAATACACGGATTATTTCAAGGTTTTTCCGAAATCCTCCAGGCCATTTCTAGGATATTCCTTAGGTTCACGGGACCGCTGTGGTCGAGGAGTCAGACCTCCTGCCTCCCACCAAACGGATCCGGGTTCGACTCCTGGTGGGATCACTTCCAGGGTTTTCGCATGTATGAATCATGCCGGACGTGCCACTGGTCAGCGGGTTTTCTCGGGGAACTTATATTTCCCCCTCCCATTAATTACGATACCACTCAATACTCACATCATGTCACCCCTCAACAGCTGAAGACCTAGATGTTAAGAGCTGACCAAAATCTCTTCATTAACTCACTCACCCTTAGTTCACGTCCTGGGTGAATCATTTGTGACGGTGGCGCACAACTTGACACAACGACAGGAACTGGGAGGTGAATATGCTATGTCCTTTTTTGAGGAACACTCCAAAAGGTCACCAGGAGCGACTTCGGGAAACCATGGAGAAACTAATTCAGGATGGTCGAAGTTGGGATCAGAATCTACAACGTAAAAAACCTTCCTAAATAGTGATGGAAGTAATTAACCACTCACAGTAAGGAACACTTACTATACTTCATACTGTAAAGACAGCAACAGTTGAGCATTGTTACTGTAAAATCTGGTAAGAACAGTTTACATTTGATTGTTTCAAAACATTATAGTAATAAAATAAAAACTAAGATTACAGGAACGTTACCATTGATGTATGGGTAACTAATTTTACTAGACCTACCTTCTTAACACTTCTATGCATCGATATGGAAAGTTTTAAAAACATTTTTACAGTGTTTTCTTATCGAATTTGAGTCCAAAATTTTACCGTTGTGCCACTTCACTTGGACAGATTGATCTAACTCCAATTGTTGTCATAGAAAGGTCCCTTGTTGGAGGGACAACTAAAAACTCCAATAAATATATAAGTAAATGATTTTTTAATGTATAGAAAAACTAAACTACAACACACTTTACTACGTATAAGACCAGAATGATTATATTGATGTGAATGCCAAATGATGAACTGTAGACTTGACAGAACAGAGGTAATTAAATGATGGGTTATTAGAAAAATGACGGGTGTAATGCAAACTACTGATGGTTGCAGAATGAAAAGTAAAGAGGAGATCTTCGATATGGTAGAGAAAATATCAGAAGTAATCGGAAAGGTAATATTTATCTTCTATGGGCGCCTTTACACAATAAATGAGAACAGGCAAACAAACATGCACAAATATTCCTGTGTTACTGGAAGAAGAAATAGACAGTCGGACGGATTGCAGAAATAAGAAAAGAACTAGAAAGAAACAACGTCAAATAATCGGAAATAACGAAAAAAAAAAAAAAACTTTTTTAAGAATGAAATTCTAAATTTGGAAATCTTTCAAGACAGAAGGAATAAGAAATCGGGAACAACGTGGACTACAAAACTGGAATAATAGTAAACAACAACAAAAAAGGAGAGTAATGGAAGTTTTTCCGTGATCCTAGTTGGTCAATATGAACATCCATTCTCATGCAGCTAGTAATAGTCTGATCAAATCATAATTTTTTCTTTTCGAGTAGCTTCTTTAACCAGATTATCCCCCTCAGAAATTCCATCCTCAAGTTGACTGAAACCTCTTGCGAAATGATGGATACAAATACCGCCTCTTAAGTATATCAAAGAATCAGTTAAGAACTCCACCACGTTGTATGGCTGCTGACAAAGGTAAAACAATACAGGATTACAAATGTACTAGAGAAAAATATTAAAGGATGTTCGAAAAACGTGAAACCACACTAACTTTAGAATAATGAGGAAACCTTAACCTTCGAATTCGGTTTGGCAAAATTATAGCGAAAGTTTACGTCGCCATGGATTTTTTAATTTTCTTCATTTAACTTCTACATTCGGTACAACACTCGTTAAGGGAGTCGCGTCGCAGATTAAAAGAGTTTCTTTGGTAACAAAGTTCGTGATAGCGTTTGTAGTAAAAGAAATGGAAAAATAAGTGGGTTGAGGGAAATTTTCTAACTAGCTCCGTTTTACAAGTTATATTTAATACTGTTACCTCCAGCTAAAATCAAAGCTAGAATATTTAAAAAAAAAATTAATATTATTTTGTTAAATTTATTAAATAGAGAAACAAACTTGTTGCGTGTAAAATGCACGTTCCGTTAATATTTGGTGTTCTTTGTGTTTATCTCCAATTTAAGTATTAATTTGTATTCATACAATTGTATTAAAAATTCTTGGCAACTTTTTTTGCGTCAGTTTCTATACATATCAAAAAGCGGCTATATATTTAAATGACTCAAAAACATAATGCTGATATCGACACACACACGCACATGTATGGGTATGTGTGTGTGTGTATATATATATATATATATATATATATATATATATATATGCACTGTGATCTACTAGAATATTAAGACTACGCAAAGTAATGTATATTTACATTTTGATTTTTATGCGTAATATTGCTGCAAATATATCATAAGTTTCAGTGCATGCTGCTCTATAGTCCGTGTAAGATTTGGCATAACTTACCTAATGTTCATGGATGGTAGACAAAATAATGGACAGTTAAATTTCGTCTTCAACATTCGGCATAAGGGTACGAACAAAGTTGGTATAGAATCAAGTTTCGTAAAAGATGACTTATTTGAGACAATTATTTTACTTTACCGAAAGTGATGATATTAGTTTAAGTCTGTGAAGTTAAGTAGTTAAAACAATATTTATTTACTATGTCAATTGAAATATACAGAGCCAAAAATTTGTTTTGAATTACAGCACACACATACATAGGTATGTATAAATTTGACGTAGTAGTATATTATTACTAACTTAGGTAACACAATACATTTAGTTATCTTTCCATAAAAGTTTTAAATATGAGCAGAAATCGATTGGTATTTCTCCAAAGCTAATCAAGATTTTCAGTCGGCAGTTTATGATTGAAGATGCGAAGCATAAACAAGGCTATAAAACGTAGGTACAATCTTCAAGAATGAAACGGAATGTAATAAATGTTTTCGAATGCCACTTTGGACGTTATATTTTTCCCTAACTGATAGTAAATTGCTGTTGCTTGTGGTTGTATATAATATAAAAAATTTATATGCTTCTGTTCGAATTTGCGAGGTTAAAATAAGATTCGTTATTATTGTAAGTATAATATTCCAGTCAATGCCCACATTATATATATATATATATATATATATATATATATATATATATATATATGTGTGTGTGTGTGTGTGTGTGTGTGTGTGTGTGTGTGTTGAGATTGAGTTATCTATCGTTTCTACAGTGTGCAGAAAACATATATTTAAAGAAATAAGATAATTCTACAGCATATATATATATATATCGTAGAGGGTAATTTACCGTAGAGGGAAATTTATTTTCAATTAATTATTACCAGAATGATGTTAACTTTACATACACGAAAGTATAATTCAAGTCTACGCTAAGGAAACTTATTGTACATGTGTAGAACTTTTTTGCGTGCCTCGTGAGGAAATGTTTAAACGAATGTTACTAAACGAAGAGAGACAACGTGAAGAAAAAATATAAGAGTAAAATACGTTGGAGATGTAACCTTCTTCAGCCTAGTAGTATAGTGGTTACCTGCTGGGCCATTGGTGCAAAATCTGGGGCTTTGATATCCACGATTGCATTAAATTTTTATGTCGTAGATTTGGATCTGTGAAGTGTGTAAGTTACAATAAAACTAATATGGCTAAAATTCGTTAAATTTCCTCATTTTTATTTGTGAGATATTTCACCTTCGTGTATGAAGAAATAGCTATCTTCCTTTAAATCATTATTTCAATACATTATCAGATAATTTTCGACAACGGTTTAGGAATATTTCTGTAATTCACTTGTGTAAATTTGCTATACATACGTGCAGTGCTTTTTTCTTTACATGAACGGATTACGTTCATTCCTTACTTGTAGGGACATTTAACCTTTTAATAATTTTTTTTGTGTAAAATTCCGTTTCGAATAATTTTAGAACGATACAATTGGGTGTATTGTAAGTAGTCTTCGAGGGGAAGACAGACGCCAGTTGAGAGCGCTATACAGTTTGGGAATGAGCATTGTTGCAGCGTGTTAGGAGAAAGTTTTTCTAAGAAATTCTACTAAACGTGCGTTTGATATCCTTATCTATGAAAAAAAAACACATTTAAAACTATGCATCTTGTTTTTTAGTTTTTCAGATTTCATGCTAATAAACATGATTTCGGGCACCTCAAAATGGTCAAAAACGGCTTTTCCAGACTGCTGTCACGTAAAAAATACTAACCAGAATCTTAAAACGGAAATAGAGAAGCGTGTGCTGGACTTTACTATGCGCTTTCCATAGATAAAAACATACGGTCACCGCTTACAATCCCGTAGGAATAAGCCAAAGACCATACGGCCGTAGAAGAACAGGTCTGGAAACTCGCCTGGAAACTTGACCCCCTTGTTGTTTGGCTGTAGTTCACCAAGTTACCGAGAATATTGTGTTTTATTGGCGCTGCAGTTAGGGCGGTCGGACTAAGCTCCGCCCACTTCCTTTCCGCTAAGATAAACAATTTATTAAAACGTATTTTTTTATCAATTTATGAAATACTATTTTCGCTCACAAAATTAAGAAAAGGCTCCAGTATCTTTATTTACTTTATAAATTTAACAATGGAAAAAAGTGGACGGAGTTAGAATCCGACCGCACGGAAAACAGCGCCAAAAAGTACGACATTCTCGGTAACTTGACGAACTACAGCCAAACAACAAGGGGGTCAAGCAAAATACATTGTTAGATAGGCGAGTGTCCAGACCTGTCATTCTACGACCGTGGCCAACGACCGGAACACTGCACACAGTTTTCACGCCCCGTGTATAAAGGCGACAAGGTCATAGACGCACGAGCCAGTTTAGACCCTATCGGCTGCTGTATGAGGCTAGTGGTTAGCAAGGAAGTGTTGGTACCACAGTTTTCAACGTCATGGTTTTATTTTTATATTTGTACCATATATTTTTAGCCTGCTTTCCGATGGAAAAAGTAGGCTTTATGGTATGACATTTCTGTCTGTGAGTCTGTGTATGTCCCTGTGTGTGTATGTGTGTGAGTCCCCCTTAAAAAACTTTTAAAGCAGTGGACCGAAATCCATCAAACTTTATACACATATAATTCTTTATAATCTGGCTTGAATATTTTATATTTTGCTTACGCCATGTTCACATTTACAAAATGGCGGCAATTTTAACAGTTTTCGATTAAACTAGATATCTAAGGAACCGTATTTTAGAATTTCATCAAACAGAGTACACATGTACTACATACAAAGTTGACTTGTCTTTTATGTATTCTGTTGATTCTGCGTGCAAATTTTCAAAATGGCGGCCACGTATATATTTAGTTTAATATCACATATTTTAGGAAATATTTCTCAGAACTTCAAGAAACTTGGTACTCATATACTACACACAAAGCTGACTTGAATAGTACGAACTTCGTTTATCCTGCGTTTATGTTTTCAAGATGACGGCTACTTAAATATTTTTAGCATAGTGTTGTATATCATAGGGAATATTTTTCAGAATTTCACCAAACTTGGTACACATATACTACGTACAAAGCTGAGTTGATCATTGTGCATTTAGTTTATCCTGTGTTCATATTTTAAAAACTGTGGCAAATTTTATAATTTTAGCATATTATTACATACATTTTTGATATTTTTAAGAATTTGAACAAGCATTGTACACATTACTACTTAAAAGTTGACTTTACTGCTGTTTATTTAGCTTTACCTGTGTTCATATTTTTTTTAAATGGTGGCCATTTTTAAATTATTAGCATAGTATCACAAACCTTATAAAATATTTTCCAGAACGTCACCAAACATGATGCATATAAAAAGCCGAGTTGAAAAATGTGAATTTCGCTCATTCTGTGTTAATATTTTATAAATGGCAGCAATTTTTCTATATTTTTTAGTATAATATCACAAATCTTATAAAATATTTTCCAGAACTTCACCAAACTGGGTACACTTATAATAACATACTAATCAAGCTGACTTGAATACTGTGTATTTCGTTTATCTTCTGTTTATTTACATTAAATGGCGGCTGTTTCCATTTTTTTAAGCATAGTATTATCAGAAAACATTTTTCACAATTTCATCAAATTTGGTACAAATATAAGCTACTACAAATAAAGCCGACTTGACCTTCATGAATTTGGCTAATCCTGTGCTCCTATTTTACACAATGGTGGCCATTTTTATATTTTTAGAATAGTATAACATATCTTCGCTAATATTTTTCAGAATTTCTCCAAACATTTTACACACATACTTCATACAAAGCTGATTTAAATATTGTGCATGTCGTTCACCTTGCCTTCATATTTTTAAAATGACGGCCATCTTAATATTTTTTGAGCATAGTAATACATATCTTAGGATATAATTTTTTAGAATTTCATTAAAATTGGTACACATATAATGCATACAAAACTGACTTGAATTTAGTGTATTTCGTTCGTCTACTTATAATATTTTGAAAACGGCGTCTATTTTTGTTTATCTTCATGTTAGAAAGACATCTCAGAAAAATTTTTCCCGAATTTATTAAACTGGTTACTCGTACATTACTTAACAAGCTGAATTATCTTCAGTATATTTTTGGTGTATTATACGTCTAGATCGATATTATCATTTAATATTTCTAGATTATGTAAACAATTTTAACTTTCAGGGTTAATTTGCACCCTCTTTGAGGAAAGTAGGCTTATCAGTTATGTTAGCAATTTCTTGTATTTTTCTTATTGTGAATACATTTTGTGTGAATAAATTTGGTCTTATATAATTTTTTTTTATCTCTCATAGATTTTGCGTAATGACTCCTAAACGTCAAAATTTGCATTTTACAATTTTATGTACGCCCCTAAAACCATTTAACATAACAAACTGAAAAAAAAAAAATTCACAGTGTATAACAACGTTGTAGGCTGTCACTTTACATACACACACACACACACACACCAATATATAAAATTTGTATTTAAATAAAAATGCTAGATTTTTAATGAAGATTTAGAAATTTCAACAGTTTTTTAAAAATACTTTTCCCCGCACCTCACATCCCAGCGCCTCTCCATTGTAGGGCCCAGTTTGTCTGCATTCCGTGGTTCGATACCCTGGTGCTCTTCTACTCTTCCCCAGACGATATTTAATATTTATTTATTGTTGATGGTGTTTAAACAAAACCTGGTGTACGACGAAGCCAGCTAACGTCACTAAGCAACCTACCTTGCTCCAGCTGGTCACTTAATATAACCGCCTCATGAGGCTAGGGCTGCCATGGTCCAGAGCGGACGCCCGTTTTGATACGGCTGAACGAGACGAAGCTGCCTTACTAGGGGCGTTGATTAACATGTTCAAACACTACCCCTCGTCTCCCCCGGGCCCCTTGTCATCCCACCTCGTGCTTCTTCCACTTCTCTTCGAGGTTCGACCGGTCGATGAGACAACCTCCCTCGAGGCATCTGCAGCTCCCGCGATGTCTTATTAATATTTAAGTCCGCCCTCGTTGGCTCCTTACAGAGATGCTGTGTCTGGGTCACTCGCGCGTCCACGCCTAGTTTTTTCCTTCGCCGAGATCCTGTGTGTAGCATCTCCCTGGCGCTTCTGCCTACGTTGTGGATATTTTTATTTGATATACGAAGAACATTTTAGACGTTAGTTGCTAAAGTATTTTTTATAGTGAACGCTACACAAATTTTATTCAACTATGCAAGAGAAATTCATTTATTGGCTCTTCAGTATAAACTGAGCACTTAGGAATACTATTAATTTAAAATATGTTTTATTGGGCCAATAGTTGTTAACGTTTGAGAATGTTGAAACGTTTACACTGGTTTTTAGCTACACGGAAGTTTTTATATTAAAAATAGCAAAGATAGCTGCAAAACGGCTGAATGAAAACTTTATACAGTCTCACTTTATTGTGAACGGCCTACACCATTGCTTTCTATTGTAATTAGTTCCTAATAACTGTACACATTACAAGTTAAAGTGTTTTGAATATGTTCTCTTGATTATTTCGAATGTAATTCAAATTATCTTAGTTACTATTTCCCGTATATTCGTACAGTTAGTAAAAAAATATGTTTATTTACGCTCTGTATGTTCGAAAATAACATATTCATTTATGCACATGCAAACCCATACACAGACCATAAATAAACATGACACACTTGAACGGTGGTAGACATCATGTGATCAGAGTTTCATTTTTAATTCATAGACTGATGTTTAGCAACGCTTTCTTCATGTACTAAAGCCTACAAAAGGCGAAGCGGGATGCGTGTAGTCAATTATCCCGTAGACTTCGCTATGGACCGTATAGACGTTGTACTCAAGAAATTAGACGTTTACAACATGACAATGTTATATTAGTAGTCGAAGAAATAGATACAGACAATCGAATTTCATTATTTCAAATGCACTCAATTTACCGTGAATGGTCCGTAGTAAAAAGAAAAACTGAGTGATCAAATTTTTTCGTTTGTTTCATGTTACTTTTCATACACACGTTATGAAATCACATAATCCTTACTATAACAAAACTAAATATTTTTACTTTTTCTGAGAAAAAAATAATTGTTACGTGATTATAATTATGCGAATATTGGGGAATAAACTCTGTTTGGCTGTTAGTACTATTTGGTTTGTTTTACAATAATCTGTTCTGTGAAACAGCAATCTGTTTCTTACTTCTTGATAGTTTATGTATAGCCTTTGTTAATAACGGTAATTGTGATTATAAGAATTTTTTTATGATACTTTTTTTTTTTTGTGTTTTTGGGAAACGTATTTGAGCAACGTGAACATAAACGCTGCTACAAGATGTCATAGAAAACCAGATAAGAAAAATAATTACAAAGGAAGCTAGCCGATTTTAGCAATTTTTGGCCTGGGAACAGTTAAACTTGGATAAATTTTATTCTTATTTTCATCTCGCCCATTTTTTTTAGACTTTGTCGAAGAATTTACTCAAAAATTTAAAATTAAAATTTTTTTTTAAATTTGTGATAATTGCTGTGCCTATTTACCAAAATGGGAATGCACAGTCCCTAAAGAGAAGAAAACCTTGATAAATTTATGAACAGCCCTAGAGTCTTGTTTAAGCGGTTTTATCCTGGTTTGAGTGTGTAAATATTTTAGTCGTGCCATGTATAACAACCTAGTAATGAAACACGGCAAACTTTAGGGTAACCAAGTAAGAAAACCTTGCTACATAAATTATTAAAGTTCTTCGTTACAGAGCGACTTCCATTACTTTAAACTTTACCTTTTAGCTTTGTTTGCGTCTGAGAGGGTGAAATTACACGCTGTCGTAAAAGAGGGCTAATTAACCACGCTATCAACGATGTTATGCATGGTGTCTTCCTGGAAGCGCAGTTGTGGTTGTTTTATGATAATAAGATAGTAAATATGTTTCTTTCGCTGTCTTTTTCAAAATTTTCATTTTCGGTAAATTTTAATATGAAGAAAAAACAAAATACACAGCGTAACAGGACCAAAACGGCTGATAAAATATGTAACTGAATAATAAATTGTACTTTCACTCGTTTCCCTTAGCAAATATTTCTAGCTATGTTGCTAGTTGTAGTGCTGCAATGCATTTTTGTGTTCAACGTTACTGACTTTAAAACATTACCTCTTGGATTATAAAGTAATGTGTTCCCAACAACAATAGCTTGTTTATAGTTTACGAGTATTTTTGTTACTGAATTTTATTGGGTTATTATTATTCGTTGAATTTTAAGTACTGATGAAAAACTAGAAATAAATGCGAATATTTTAAAAGCGTTGGCTACAAAAATTTGTTCCGGGTTAAATCTTAACCAAGTAGTGCTCTTCTTGTGAATATAATCTGTAAAAACGTGCTCTTTTTTTAATCACGTAGTTTCCGCAAAATTCGATATAAGAGTAAAACTAAAACGATTTTTTTAAAGTAAAAATGAAATGACAGAAGTTATTTACAGAACAAATAACAAAGGTGAGTAGAAATTGTTATTTTCACTCGCTTTCAGATACATGCTTTACATGTTAAATTTCGTAAAAAAAAAATTAGAGGTACAGTACATACAAATAATAAATTTGCAAAAAAGTACTAATTTCAGCTTTTTTGGTAACAAAACTATTTTATGGCTATTTTAAAAAGTATATTCATGTAAATCATGGCATACTATTTCATAGAAAATTAACTTATTTATGTACGGCACTAAATTCGCAATGTTTGGTTTCAATCTCAAAACCACAAATTTATGATTATATTATCCCGAAATACGAGCAAAAATTTATTTTTAACTATCAAAAAAGCAATTAAAAATATGATTTCAAAAAATGGCTGTACAAAGTGCAGGTGAAAAACCATGAATGTTTGCTAGCCAACCCCCTAACAGTAAATAGATCCTTAACGTTACAGCACAGAAAATCTCACTGTGCTTTCCTTGTAAAGTGTCCTCTATGTGGAAATCAGTGACAAAATATCTGAACGCAATATATATATATATATATATATATATATATATATATATATATATATATATATATATATATAATTGGGACTAAGGTTTAATTCGATAGCTAGATGTTCAAATTAAACCAAAATTTTCCAACAATTCACTAGTGGGCAGAGAACTTGTTGAAATCAAGAAGGCATAAGAATTCATATGTGTTTATGTTCGTACGTAGTATTGCAATTGTAAATTATTTTTCAGTATAACAACTCGTCACTGCATTATTATAATAAACAATATATTAATGTTTCTGTCTGTAATTTTTATTACTTGTTGGGTTTTCTTCGTACGGTAGTTCAAATTATGATTTTTGGATCACCAAGGCTCGAATTGTCTTTATTATACTGTAATTACAATGGTAAATATAACATTTATGTAAGACATAAATACAAAACTTTATTTTATAAAATGTTATTAAGTTCTACGAACCCAGTTCCTAGGGCTACTTGGGTTTAGAAAGTATCTAGTTATGGTGTATTGTATCTTCATCCGAAACATACATTTTAATTACGAACGTTTTTATTTCTTAGTCCCTATAATGTAAAATTGTGGCTGAACACAAAATACTACGCAACACTTCATTCTCAGATTCAATGTAAACGCCTATCTTATGAACTCCAGAAAGAAGGAAGTGTTAAAGACAGCACGGATAAGCGAATCAAATGTGCTATCGACCTTACAGATCAGTCACTAAACTGGCATGCAGAATTTTTTATCGTGCATGATGAACTGTGAAATCGTATAGCACTTGTGTCCCAGATTTTCTAAAACAATAGCTTGAAGAAGGTAAAACAGTTTCATCTAAGTTCGTTACTCTGACGTGGAGTTTATAATAAGCGGTGTATATTTATATGATCCGTCTTACCACCGGGTGAATATTTCCGTAATACAAATATTGGTTGAGTGACGAATAAGATTCTTATTTCATATGCAATGCAACCAAGAATTGGTCGGAGTCAGGCACAAAATCTCAAATGTCTGAATGATAATAATTTTATTACGTACGTATTACTCGCAGATTGCTCCAATAGTTCTGATGGCCGAGCAACTTTGTAAACAAACTAGTTTTACTATCATAAACTAACTATAAACTTAATCATGGAAATAATAAGAACACTTATTTTGTTTAAGGCCACTATAATATTCCAATAACATTTCTAGGAACGTTGGCGGTCGACGATTTGTTCGAACACAAAATGAGTGAGTGAGAGATTTTAGTCAGTGCTTAACATTGAGGTTTATAACGCTGGTGAGGAGTGACATACAATGAGATTGGAGCAGCACCGGAATGATTTGGCGGGGGAAACAGGAGATCCCTGAGAAAACCCGCCTACCAGTTGCATCGTCCGGCACGATTCACACATGCGAAAATCTGAGGACCGACCCCGGCGGGAATCGAACCCGGATCGCCTTGGTGGGAGACGAATGGTCTGACCATTCGGCCACTGCGGCCCCAACATCAATTGAAAAAAGAACGAAAAAACTCCGCCTACATTTTCTGTTTACATTAAATTAGTAGCATTACGTGATTCATATTAAACGCCATCGATTTTTGGTGAATAGTATTACGAATTTTTGCACCAATTTGTTCCAAAGCCTTAAGTGCACTATGCAGCTCTGATTCATGATTAATAGCAGCGTACATCTGTGCAGTCATCGTTCATTACAGTGCACCATTTATAACAAGTCTACTGCGGCACCACCCGTCTGTGATTTGCGGGCAGAACCCCAATTCATTGAGAGTTAAATAATAACATTCAGCATTCAATTATCGTTAAGCAGAGCTGCAGTTATGCACATTAAGAATTGAAGCAAATTGGAGTAAAATTATTTTTGCCAAAATCAGGGGCTCTGTGCGGTTCATACAATACCCACCTAGGACGCTCTACGGGTAGAGATATTTTGCGTGTTCGAGGTCTTGCTGCACCGGGGCAGTAGAGGCAATCTTCGCACCGGCGTCAGGTACATCATAGGGGCACAGGGGGTGCAAGCTGCACCCCTAATTGCACTGCAATTTGCTGCAGTTTTCGCTATTAAACCATATTTTATCCTAATAATTGTACAGAATCTTACAGTAGTAAAGTTGATGCTTTGGTTCGGAAACTTCTTTAAGAGCGCCATTTTGCGTCTTAAAATTCAAACTTTTCCAGGGGAGGACCACCGGACCCCTCCTTTTTTGGTTTAACATAAATCTACGCACGCCTGTGTCCAGAACTCCTAACTAGCACGCAATCTTTACATTTTCGGGTCACCTCCATCTCACTTTCTTTGATAACGCAAATTTACTGACGTAATAATGACAAATGAATACTGCGTGGAGCATGGTACCTTAAATGCTCAGTAGAGAATCTCCTTTGCAAAAAAAATACTACAGTAAAATTAAGTGTTTGCTAGTTTCGAAACGAACGTTACAAGTTCAGTCGGAAACTACGGTTCTGACACAAACCTTCTGTAATAATATAGCGGAGTCTAAATTCAAAAATTTTTCACCACATTTGGCACCCTTAATTGCTTCTTGCTTTAAATAAGAAGCGTGAATAAACTGTTTTAGTTTGAACATAGTATTACCATTCTTACATATATCTTTGATTTTAAGAATCGTTGATATATGCTACATTAAACAGATAATTTAATTTATTTACACTTAGCACGCGCGGATTCCTCCAATAAATTTGTGTTAGTAAAATTGTTGCTCTACAACGTTTACTTTATAAATAATAAATATTTAAATGTTTTACGTGCTTTGTTGTATTCGACGAAACAAAAAATCGCTGGCTTGAATGCTCGGACTACATTAGCTCAGAGAAATGCGATCAAATGGGGTCGTTGCTAAAGGTTGTGAAATATGGCAGGGTTATAATGCTCGGAGACTGTCAATGGTGGTCTACAGAGCTTTGTCGAACATTCGACGCTATATGACGGCCTTTTAACCTTTATTCTTTGCAACCATTTTTTACTAGTGAGTGCTTTACCAGGAATAAAACGCACCCTTTGTCTGCTTTGTCTCTCTTGCATCTCCCTAATACACACAGAGAGTTCACAAAGTTGTCAAGATATTGATTCAGATTTTTTCGTATTCACAGTATCTTCATAATTAATTTAATAATAGAGTAACTATATTTTACACTTTTCCTGTCCCAATTCGCTTTAAATAGGATTTGTGAATCATAATGGCACTTTCAAAATATTTCGTTACATTAATTAAACCATTCAATCAAGTTACTGCATCCAAAATTGTATTAATAGTATAAATAAATGAATTGAATACTATTTCAATGAACACAACCAAAACTATTGAAGTTTTATGAATTAGTTCATTAAAAGTGTTATTGTTAGTAATCTTCTGCAATATTGTTGTGTATATATAAGTTATTTTAGTTTCAACACTTGAGAGCCGTATACAGAAGGCGCTAGTTGCTGTGTTTGATGCAAGGAAACAAGAGGGCAATGAGAGCTAAGCTGGTTCGTGCGTCAACTACCGTACCGTCTTTATGCGCGGGGCGTGAAAACGGCGTGCAGAGTTATGGTCGTTGGCTGTTTCCTATGGGACTTTAAGCGGTGACCCTACTGTTAATTTACGGAAAGTGCATAGTATAGTCTAGCGTTTGCTTCTGTGTTTTTTTTATAACGATTCCAGTTGTTATTTGTTACGTGACAGCAGTCTGAAAAAGTCCATTTTAACTGTTTTTAAGGTGCCCCGAAACCATATTTCTAAGTATGATATCTAAAAAAAAAAAAAAAAAAAAGTTGATAAGTGTTTTCTTTTCGTAAATAAAGATATCTAACACAGTTTTTCTAAAAAAAAAATTATAATAATAACATGCTGATACGATGTTCATGTGCTAGCCGTATTACGGCTCTTAATAAATTACAGTTATTCCACTAGGAAAATTAATATTGAACCTAGACTTTACGAGCGTTTTATGTAACAAAGAAGACAGCCAGTGACATACAGATCTGCATTAAGAATGTTACTAATTAAACCTTGTCGGAAATACTCAAGACTGGATACATTAAATTGCAATATTCGAAACGTGATAAAAATAAACTACTTTGAATCTTGCCATTACTTAAACTTATAAATCATGCCTCACACATTTTGCTGTGCATTTGAAATCATGAACGCTTTTCTCGGTGTTGTACACACAGGCCAAATTAAGAGCAATAGGAGGGTCCGCGTACAATGATACACACACACTTACATACCGACACAGATGTTTACATTTTCTACAAGTGTGTTTGTGACGGGGATCGAACCCGTGTCCTTCCGAATGCGAATGCAACGTGGAACGTTGCACCACTTTACTCGGTAAATAAGTAAATAAATATACATACAACATTATATTATTTTATAGTTACTCGGGACATTTGAAACTACTAATATGTAACGGACACAACGAAAATAGCGAAACGCACACGTCTGGAAACGTATATTTAATTATTTATTTTCCTCGGGTTTATGACCACGTCCTCCAGAGAGTACCCACGTAAAGCCCTCTGCAGCATCCCGAGTCACGGAGGGCACGACCCGCGCTCTCCTGTTCAAATTTGTAGGAACAAACACACCCATTAATGTTTACCTACCTGTGTACCGGCGACAGAGAACGAGGCAACAACTTCCGCCGCCGTTGTTCCGATCCTTTATCCGGCCTCCGTGGTCGGAAGAATAGGTAACAATGATCCCTCATCCTCCACCCATCCCGCCATTACTCCGGCCAGGAGAATTTTCTTTTTTTCCGCCCTCGGGGACGGGTAGGAGCCGGTTTTCCCGCGCAAAACATTCCCCTCCGTCGATCGATAGGTCACGGCGAGTGTATAGCAGGCGTTCCGGGCCGCGCATCTACCCCTAACACGCCGTCACAACACTCGGCGGGTTATATCAGCCACTAATTGAAGGCTCGTACTACGAATACCCCCGTCACGGTATAGCAGGGATAAACAAAACGCTTGAAAAGTTGGCCCGGGTTCATGCTAGCGGAACACACTCTAAACATTAAAATGTTTTGTATTTGTTATAAAATAAAATTGAATATATGAACTATGTTGCGAAAAAGAGTAGTGACACAACAACTCAAATTCCCTAGGGAGGGGAAGGGGGTTTGGAACGTAGCAGATTTTCTGATTATTTATTATTGTAATATGGTATAATGGTCGCCATCTTGCATAATATAGTTTTCCTGTCATGAATTTACGTTTAATTATATATTAAACTAGCAGACCCCCGCGGCTTTGCTCGCGAGTATTATTCGTAATTGATAATATTTACTTTCATTGAAAAACCTCTTTGTACACAAGATTGGTACTTCAGTCATCAAGTGTTAGAATGTCCAAGCGGCTAGTTGAACTAATTCTGCAGCAGGATAAGTAGCTATAGCTATCCACGCGAAAAGCATTCTTAAGTTTGTCCCTGCCACTAACAGCGACTTCGCCTGGGCCTTATTTATAAAACTGCCAATTTGACGTTCTAGG